>CM033452.1:10137704-10147704 GCA_019425755.1 Amaranthus cruentus
TTAGGCAATTATTCTATGAGTTTATTAGGAAATTAAGCATGCTATATGAGTGAATCATAGGAGGAAAATTTTAGAAAAATTCATTGGTATTCTTTGGGTATTTTCGGTCAAGAAGAGAAGTAAGAAAAAAAAAAATTCTTAAGTTTGGTGTTGGGTGTTCAATTGTGCTAATTTAATCTTGAATCCTTAGAATTTGTAAGTTCTTGATCCATTACTCTTTTACAATATTTTAATTTGTTAAAAAAAAAAAATTTTTGTTATATAGTTTCTCGTGACTTATAATTCTTTAACAAAATACAATTTGTTAGAAGAGTTATGTTCATGTTGGTTTATTTTTATAGTTTCTTATGAATTTATATTCCTTTAACAAAATTTCAATTTGTTAGGAGGGATTATTTTTATGTTTTATTTTATATAGTTTTTATGAGTTCATAATTCTTTAACATAATTTAATTTGTTAGAAGGATCATATTCATAATTTTAGTGATTTGGAATTATTAGGGTGATTCTATGAAATTGTTTAAGTTTAATAATAAAATTATGGACAGTGGGTGTGCCTCAACAGGCGCGCTTCGATCTTCGACAATCGAGCGCGTTTTGTTTTTCGTTTAGTTCATCGATTTCATTAAAAGTTACTCAAACGCTAAAATTAATTAAAAATAGTAAATGGGCGTTAAAAATTATGAAACTTGGTACCCAACCTAATTGATGCGTTCCGGACGCATTGGTGAAGTCGGATTTTTCATTTGAATTTTCTAAACTGTCCAAATTGGCAGTTTAAGTTTCTGGTCAAATATGGAATTTTTAAACTTAGGAATTCGATGAAATCAATTAAAGTTATCAAGTCTTATTGATATTTTAGTGGTATGAAATGAGTTAAATGTGTAAACACGTTCTAATACGTGTTCGTTTTGTGTGTGTGATGTTTAGGACCTCGATTCATAAGAGGGTGAAATTCCTATAGTGCTTGAATATCGTTGTTTGCCGTGCTAAAAGGTACACGCTTAGACCATACTATTTATGTGGTTGTGCAAGTAATGTTGTTTCATTCTTGATTATAGCATTGTGTCTCACATAAGGATTAGACACCTCAAATAATTTGAAAGAAGTTAAACTTGGAAATTGAGGATTTATGTGTTGGTTATCCCAAGGGGTTAATATTTTTGGATTGGATTATATAATTATTGTTCCCATGGCAGTTTTGGATCTTTACGGTCACCATGGGGGTATGCATACTTTAACCTCTGACGACTCGAACAAGACGGGCAACGTCTTAGGTCGGTGGTTGCCTTGGGATTAGCTCTCCCAAGTGTATTCCTCAAAAAGAATTGGATTATTACTTGGACGACCCGAATAAGACGGGCAACGTTTCAAGTTGGGGATTTTTGAATAAACGTATTAGAGCCTTTGCATGCTAGGGTGAACACATTGCTTGTAATCCACTTGTTAATTATATGTATGCTGTCTCTGACGTGTATTGGATTTGTTCTTTGGAACTTGCTATTTGTTGTCTTTCGACGACTAGCAGGTTGAATGCAGGTGGGGACTGGAGTGAGGATTAAATCTAGGAACAATATCACCAAGACCGCACTTTTATGTAATAATAATTATGAGTAGAAAATAAGTTGCATCTGTGTAACAGAACTTAGCTTGGTTTACTTGTCGTTTCGTTATTTTGCTTAAACGCGTCTTAGAGGCCGATGGGCTCTCGAGTTGTATTTTGGAACTATTGTAGACTTGTTACTATCGTATGTTTTAATTCCGCCTAGTTATATTCCTTTATCGATGGAACGTTGACGATCTTGGAAGGGAAGTTTCCACTAAGTGTCCTGGTTCGTGAACCGGAGTCATATTTTCATATGATTATCCGGGTTGCTTAAGCCGGACCGTTACAGTTAATTTGTCTACATGTGGAGAGAGAATGCAAATGATCAACAGAGAATGACTACTAATAAACTTTGAATGTAATTGTATTATATGAGATCTCTTTTTTTAAAATTACTACCAATAAACTTTCATCGCATATAAAAATTTACACAACCTGTGCATAGCACGGGTAAATACCTAGTATGAACCTAAATGTCAACTTACATATACTAACCTTAATACAATGTATATACTAACCTTCACATTTACGCACTGTATTCCCATCATTATGTTCAACGTCATTGTGTTCGTTTGATAGAATTTAGAAAATGGGCCTGGGCAACCCAAACAAGGAGGAGAAGAAGTAATCCACTCATAAACTCAAAGAAGGTTCACTACTAAAACCAATTGGTAATAGTTGGAGTTACTCCTTGAATATATAAAGTGATGCATACTCTTCTCTTTCTCCGATGTGGGACAACTCACATGTGGGTAATACATGGGCACTTCAACACTCCCCCTCACATGTGAGTGTTCTTAGAATTTTAGCCCACCAGAAGGGTTACAAACCTATTGGGAATGCACATCCAATTAAAGGCCCCTTAACCAGTGGTAAGATTAAATGCCCAGTATAAAGGCCCAACTACAAACCGGACTCTGATACCATGATAGAATTTAGAAAATGGGCCTAGACAACCCAAACAAGGAGGAGAAGAAGTAATCCACTCATAAACCCAAAGAAGGTTCACTACTAAAACCAATTGGTAATAGTAGGAGTTACTCCTTGAGTATATAAAGTGATGCATACTATTCTCTTTCTCCGATGTGAGACAACTCACATGTGGGTAACACATGATCACTTCAACATTCACGTCGTCTGATTTGAAAAAAAAAAATCAATTTACCTATATCATCCTTTGTATGTTGATTGTCTTTCCGATTTGTTACAAATTCCTCAAATTCTTGCATGAAAGCATTCATCGTGTTTCAGTACGGACAATGATTGTGAATTGAAGATGAAATCATATTGAAATTTGATTTTTCTTATTGAGAAGAGAAGGAGACTAAAAATAGGCTAATATAGCCACACATTTTTCCAAAAAGAATATACTACTGTGCATTGTAATATGAAATGATTTTTTTTGAAACAAGCATAACTACCTGTTAGCTAGTGCTTATTTTTTTTTAAGTAATTATAAATTATATTAATTAATGAAAGATGTTGGAATGAACTAGGCTTGACTCTTAAGATGAGAAACGGTCTTTCAAGACACTACCTTATAATTTTCACAACATTCATATGTTATAATAAAATTATATTCTCTTTTTATTTAGTTTAGAAATTCATATTTTTTTAATCATATCTTATTTTTTTTCTATTTCATCAATTTATTATTATTTTTTTCTTTTTCTCCAATTTAAATCCTTGTAATAAAGATGTATATTTTAAATTTATTCCCATTAAATTAAAATTCAATTTGACTTCGTATTAGTGTTACCGGATAACCGGCTGAAACCGTGGACCCTTTCCAAAGTCACCGGCAGCTAAACCCGAATGTAAACCATTTCTTAATCCACGTCACTGACTACCTTACTACAGACACGTGTCGGTTAACTGTTCCTCTTATTCTAGGGTTCTTCTGAGTCAGCTACTTTTCAATTTTCCCCCAATTTTTTGGCGTTCAATTGGAAATTTCGTTTGTCTGTTTTCCTTTATTTCTCTTTCCTGCTTTCGTTCATGGCGTCTGGTAGACACTAGTTTCTCAAATCTGTCAATTTTATTGTTATAGTAGAAGACAAGAGTGATTGTGGAATTTGATCGTTGTTAAAGTTTTTTTTCTGCTTTCACGCGACTTATTGTAGAAGATTCGTGATCCCTGTTCTTGTAAGTTTTATATTTTTTCTCTTTTTAATTCGTTTATCTTAAAAATAATTTGTTTTGAATTTCATTATTTTGATAATATGTTAGTGAATGGAGCTCTGAGAAACTTGAATTGATGAAAGTAATAATTTTTTTGTTAATTATTGAAAATTTGTTGATTTTATATGTTTCTAGTGTTACTTAGCTAATTATGGATGATTACCTATGATTTATGATGATATTTTTATAGTTTGTAGGGGAAACAGCTGTTTTGTGCTCTTGTATAAGGATCATTTATAGTTTTTGGGTTTTGGAGGAGATTGTCGCTTGCTTTTGTATAGGGGAGGCTAATATGAGTTGGTTCTAGAGAATTCAAGGTTGTTGACATATGTAGGATAATCTGGGGAGGTGGAAAAGCCCTCCTCTTAAATGGCAGAAGATGGTTTATGGGCTAGTGGATTATCTTCAGGGTTAGCGTTAATACTAAACGGTGAAGATAAGAAAGTGAGTTCGCAAAAGAATCGTCTTGTTTCCTATCATGATGAGTTTGGACACCAATCATTAGAGCGGACACTTGAATATATATTCGATCTTCCTTACCGATCAATAGAACCATTGAATGGCTCACTTGATGCCACTTTAGTCCGTTCTTTAGTTAAGCGCATTATTTTAAAGCTTCCGGAGCGTCTTGGTTCTCAACCCCTCAATAAGGATGGCATATGTATCTTTGATCGTGGGCATGGAAATGTTGTTTCGATTGATCAATCTAGTATGTGTGGAGATTTGCGAATTACCCCTCCTTTGTTGCTGGAAAGTCTGGCTATTTTCAGCAGTGCCAGAGCAAATGCTTGTGTTTGGCAAGGTAAATGGATGTATGAAGTGATGCTGGAAACTGCAGGGATTCAACAACTTGGTTGGGCTACTGTATCTTGTCCGTTCACTGATCGTATGGGGGTTGGTGATGCTGAGGATTCTTATGCCTTTGATGGAAAGAGAGTTAAGAAATGGAATGAGGAGGATGAGGCATATGGTCAGCCCTGGGTTGTTGGTGATATTATTGGATGTTGTATAAACTTGGATGAGGATAGGATTCTGTTTTACAGGAATGGTATTTCACTTGGAGTTGCCTTTGCAGGCATTAGGAAGATGAATCCTGGAATAGGTTATTTTCCTGCCGTATCTCTTTCTCAGGGCGAAAGGTGTGACTTGAATTTTGGTGCTCGACCATTTAAATATCCAATTGAAGGCTTCCTTCCTATTCAAAGTCCTCCACCTGCAACTTCATATGCCTCACAGCTGTTGCACTGCTTATCAAGATTGATGGAAATAAAACGCATGGAAAGGTCTGATTTCACTTCTGTTGATAAATTGAGAAGGTTGCAGAGATTTGTTCCTCTGGAAGATATTTTTCACCCTGTTGCTGATGCTATATGTGATGAGTTCTTCTCGGTCCTTAATGAAGATGAGAGGGGCATGGAATATATAGCATGGGGTCCATTTTTATCATTTCTTATGGAATTATATGGCCTGCATTTACCACATGATCATTCTAGCTTGGACAAAGTTCTTGACATTGTTCTATTGTTTAGAAGCTCCAGCTTACTATTTACTCATTTAATCCATGCTCTTTCTTATGGTTGCAAAACAGCTTCATTAGTTCTAACAGATTGCCCATATTCTGGATCTTACTCATATCTTGCATTGGCTTGCCATCTGTTGAGAAGAGAAGAGTTGATGGTGCTTTGGTGGAAATCATCTGTGTTCGAGTTTTTATTTGAAGGCTTTATGTCATGGAAAAGCCCTAACAAGCATGATCTTCAGCTATTGATGCCTTCGGTTTGGTGGCCTAATTCTTGTGAGGATGTTTCTCATGAAAGCAGTATGGCACTGACGACTACAGCTCTATCAGATGTAATTAGCAAGGTATTGTAATACTGTTGGATCTTGGATGCCCCTCTATACTTCTCTGTATCTCTATTTATCACATTATGTTGAACTTTTTGTGATAATGCAACATTTTAATGGTTTAAAAATTAGCTTTTAATGATGGTTATACATGCCTCATACTCAATTTATGTTTGAAGTCTATTATATAACATTAAAAATACGCTCTAGAGAGAAGATGATGCACATGAGAGGCTTTTTCTTTAGTAGATCTATTTGGATATAAGTCCGTTTTTCTCCCTCCATTTTGAATTGCATGCTCATTTTTCTAACTTATACCAATTTATATGTTTCCTAAATATGGTATCGCCTAAATGTTCAAATACAAATGCAGTTACATTTCAGTTCTGAATTCCAATGTAATTTATTTTCAGTGTTGGTTACAGCTCTTTGGCTCTGTAGGTAAGGGTATAAGACCATTAGTGATTCTTATGCTTGAAAACAATTGTTTTCCTCTTACGTCCTATCTTTTTGCCTTTACCTGCTGAAACCTCCTTGATGAGACATGAAGGTTTGATTTTGGATTTATCTAAATATCTTTTTTGCTTTTGAATTTAGCTTCATGATTAAGAACTAATATATTTATTCAAACATATGTCAAAGAATAGAACTATAGGCGAAGACATAAGTAAGAGTCTTGGAGTTGCAAAATCTTAAGAAATATTAAGAAATATAATCTAAGTTAGCTTGGTTATTTGCAAATAAGATCAAGATATGCATCAACAAATGCAACAATTAGAAAGTTGAAGGTTAGAGCTTTGGAGAGTTTTGAAGATAGAGAGGTAGGCTAAAGATGGCTTGGCAGGAGGGAAGAGTGATATGAAGAATTGTGATTTGCTAGAACAAATGACAATAAAATAGAATAAATATCGAAGGAAAATATATGGGAGTGATCATTGGAATTGATGTTAGTTGTAGACTAGTTTAAAGATAGAGACGAAGAAACTGTACTCCTTTTTAGCAATGATCTCTTACGTTGATATGTTTTGGTTCAAATAGTTGACTCCATATTATTGGTATTAAGGATTTGGTTTCATTGGCTTCGACATTGGACGTGGTGATGAACCGGTGAATAAGTTTTGAGTATTGATGGACTGTTTCCATTTTGCTTGTTCAGTTGAACTTCCTGTATGTTAGGGTCAGTGCTTAAGCTCATTAAGAAGATAACTTGGATTATCTTTTCTTGGATTTGAGATAAACTAAGCCAATAATTTTCCATTCTCATTTGTTGCGTTCATTGTGGATTTCATGCAAAGTTGCAACTTGTTAATTGAACCAAAGTCAACTGTTATGATTGTTTGTATATTCCTTAGATTTGTTCTCAAGGTAGTTTGAGATATGCGCAAGGTGTACAACCGCACAACTACACAAGGCCCCCTTGAAATGAGGGGCCTTAAATATTAGTTTATATCAGTCTTCGTCAAATTGACTTTAGTTTAATTACTTATTTTTGAATCCCTAAATTTTAAAAGATGTAAAATGAAAAGGGCCTAAACTTTATGTATTTTTACCTAGCCCCTGTTTGTTTAATTATTTTGGACCTTCAATGTGAGCCTAAGTTTTGTTGTATTTCTAATAATAGGCTGAGCAATTATTGTTTTTGAGACTAATTTATTATGTTATATGGATTGCAGATCGAAGAGAAGCACCGGGATCTTTGTTGCCTGGTTATCCAATTCATTCCTCCTGTGTCACCTCCTCAGTTTCCTGGCTCAATTTTTAGAAAGTTTTTGCAGAATGTGTTAATTAAAAATAGAGGAGCCGACCGTAACATGACATCTCCGGGGGTTCTGGGAAACACAGTTCTGGTTTCCTTGTATTCTGTTATCCTTCATTTTCTCTCTGAAGGCTTTCCCATGGCAGATATTTGTGGGTGGTCTAAGAATCACAGGGTTAATCCTAAAGAGGATATTGGTTTTTTACATAGGGGTGGTCATCTCAGTTTCCCCATTGAGTTGCTTGTGAAGAATGATCCTCTAAGGATAGACATTTCTAGAATTGGAGGATCATTTAGCAATCTATTAGATTTGCATCCTTTGTTTGACAGGGAGTCAGAAGTTATCTCTTGGGAAGAAGGCTGCATGGATGATGAAGACACTAGAGTCACACATTTTACAAAGCAGAAACCATGTTGTTGTTACAGTTATGACTTTGATTTCACAAGAAGCTACCGTGATCCTGTGAGATTTAGAGTCAAGGGTTCTCGAGGCCATAGCTCTTCCATTCCTGAGCGATCTGCTCATGTTGCTGCCGAATGCAGTACTGGAAGTTTGAATGAGGAAATTGCAGACAAACCTAGCTCAAGTGAGCATCCTCACTCTCAGTTTGGGTACCGACCAATGCAACATTCAAGAATAGTACCTGACGAGAGTAACATTTCTTCAGCAACATTGAGAGAAGAGGAGCTTCTTGATTTTTTGCTTTTATTGTATCATATAGGGGTTGCTCCAAATTTTAGGCAGGTGAGTTCAGTAGGTTTATTTTGTGGGAAATTGATTGTTTCCTTTGTTTTAAAACATGACAAGCTTTAGGGCCCGTATATGCAATAGGGTTATTGGTGTGGGTGTGGATATAAAATCAAATTCGAGTGAAAAACAGGCTGAAGTGTGGGAATAAAATTCTAAGTTCTGATTGCTTTTGAACAGGCTTGATGCCGTTCCTTTTTAATCCTTGAGTAGCTTCTTAACTTGGTGAAGAAGCCAGTGCAAGTTTCAGCCCTTTCTAAATTTTAAATTCATGAATTCCAGCCTTGCGTGTTTTATTAGTCCCTCACTCATGTTGTTAAGTGTGCTTACATTTAAAAGTTATGTTACACTTTGGTGCAGAGCTGTCGAGATGTGGAATTGTGAGTTTCTTGAAACTTATGTGCTTATGAAGGGTTAGTATTTAGAAGTGTTTAGATCATTTCTAGATAAATTAATAAGTTCATACATGTAAAAATATGCATGCTAGATTGTCAATTTAGGAATCAGGGCAGTGATATGCATATGCACGTTAACCAAGAGAGCTACTTCTTAAGCAACATTTTTCTTCTGCACTGTAGTTCCCTTGGCCATCAATTTTTTTTGATAATTCAAGTTCTTCTATTCTTAATGGCTGGGTTCTACTACTAAGTTATGATTTTAGAAATCCATGGCAGTTCAGAAGCACTAATATATGTTCTTAACCTCTTAAAAAGAGCCTTTCTAGGTGAATTTAAGTAACAAATCTGGTGTAAGAAATTATAATGATGAATAAGAAACTTTCATAATTTTTCTGGATGCAAAATAAGAGGGGGTTTTATTGATAGTAAAGTACAAATGTGAAATACAAATTTGCGGAAATTATGGACCATTGATAAAACATACCTGGATACGCTGTTATGCTTTGAGCATTGTGGTGTACACATGTATTTGTATCTTGTGCAAAAATAGGGTTTGGGTTGCGATTTCAATAACGGTCACACCAAAGTGGTAATGAGGGTTATGTGGTTGTCGTGCTGCCTATTATTGGCCAAAAACATGAAATGGTTTTTTTTTTTACACCTTTACGATGCTCATCAGTGGTATGATAGATTTAAAATTTATAGGACTTGGGCACTTGGCCCATACAATATGATGTGACATTATTTTTGTACTATGTATGTGACACTGCTTTTGGAAGAACGAGCTATATATCTGTTGGCTTGTGCATCTTTTACTGTCTTGAGCGCGTGTTATACTGGTGATTGTTTTATTATATGGTGTTATACAGACTATTCTCTTCCCTGGTTGAATTCCTCTTTCAGTGTAGCATAGGCTCGCTGTGTTTGGGAACTTTTAGTTATTAGAACTTGTGGCTTATTCTTGCATCTGTGTTTTGTTACTTCATAATTGGAATGTCAGCTAATTGTTCACAAAAATTTGTTTAGGCATCCTACTACATGTCACATCAGTCCCAATCAATCTCTCTTTTGGAAGAAACAGATAGGCAGATAAAAGAACGACCTTGCATTGAGCAGCAAAAGCGACTTAAAGAGGCACGAAACATCTATAGAGAAGAAGTTATTGACTGTGTTAGACACTCTACATGGTAAGATGTACATGATGTTACTTCTGTTGTTGCTTTGTCTTTGTTTTTAACTTCTTGTTTTGGGTTTGATATGACCTAAATGTATGCTTCCTTCTCATGTTTAAGCGCAAAAATAATTGTTTTTTGAAAATTCTCAAACAAGTGCACCATTTTCTTCTTTTACCAATTGCCATCAAACTGTGAACTTTCTTTGTCCTCCCATGAGTACCCCTTTCCCAGTCCCATGTTAGTCTCCTCCGTCTCCTTGTTTCTCTCCTCGTCCATCGCCACCACTAATGT
>CM033452.1:10150204-10293384 GCA_019425755.1 Amaranthus cruentus
TTGGAAGGAAATACTAGAGATTTAAAAATTGGGTTTTGTCGGTGTTTTTGTGGGACATGGTAGGTTTCTTTTACTATGCTCTTGTGCTTCTGCCTTCTTGCACTTTGTTGGACTCATTGTCGACATTGTTAGTGGTGTACTCCATTTTGTTTCAACTACTGCAGGATCTATCCTGTTAGAGTCATAGCTTTGTTGCATAGTAAAAGTGTTTCATAGTTAATTTAGGACACGAAATTTAAGACTCTTGTAAAAGGCAATGAACAGATATGTTCAATGGTCAAGAACCTGCACGAGTCACGACAAACGAAAATTGCAGTTTTAAGTCATCTTTCAGCAGTCAGAAGATAATCTAATCGAAGTGATTAGAATACTCATATTGGCTAATAATATCAGTGTGGCTAAGAATTGATGCGGTGTGGATCAAGTGGGATTGATTTCTTTGGCCTTTTCCTATGTGTATTTTTTGATGGCCAGTTCCTGTAGTTTATTTTTGATGATCAATTTCCTTCAATTTAGTCAAAGCTATCTTCGTGTTCCATTTTTTTTGCATTGGTTCTCACATTATTATTACTTGTTAGACATGTATGTTTTTATTAGGATATTAGCTATTAAATTTCGGAGGTAGTAATGCTCGGTTCATCCTCCAGTGAAAATTGTGGTGTGCAGCTTTCTGAATTGTGATTCAGTAATTTCAGTGCTTGCAAAAAATATGAGATTGAAGGGGTAGTAAAGTTGGTCTTTTCTTCATAGTTAACTTAGTCTGGCTATTTTTAAAATTTTGAAATATTTATGGCTATTCTGTTGCCTTTTTTGCAGGTTGATTGCTTCCATGTGTTACGAAAATGTGACCCGCCATTTGCTCCTTCCGCTATTTTAATTAAGCAAGGACTGAGTTCATTTGTACGTTTCACTTTTCATTTTTTTTTTGTGTATTTTAGCTTAAATTTAGCTCAACAAGTACTAAATGTTATTTAAAGGAGAGGTGTGTACCTCAAGGATCACAAAATGAAGTTCAAATGAGATTCTATGATGTGTCTTGGTGTAGGAACCAAATAATGCAAGTTAGTGTAATGAATAGCATTAATAAAGAAATAATCAAGACAAAGATTTAAGGTGGTTCACCAATTAATGGGCTACATTCACCATCTAGCCTAGGATTAATATTGATGTGTTTAAAGGAGAATACAAAACTTGAGAGGTATTACAATAGAGGTTTAATGTAAGAGAGGAGCTAATTAGAGAGAAACAAAGCAAGAGATAAAGCTCTATACAAATGAGACTTTGGTGCTAGTATTAGGAACTTAGGACTAAGGTATTTATAGTGGAGCATTGTGGGAAAATGTGGCAGCAACTGAATACAAACAGAAGGTAGCCAGCAGATCACGAAATGGGGGACAGTAGCCTCGCTTAACTCTGCTCGGCGGTGCGCAGTCGAACGGCTTGCAGGCTGCTTGATCTGGTTTTGTTCCTTGCTTGGGCACTTGTCCCTTGGTCCCCAACATCATTAATACTCATAGCGCTCTTGTTTCACTTCTGAATGGTATGCACACAAGCACACACCTTTTTCACCAAGTTTTCATTTATCCATGTTTCCACTACCATTAGTACAATGTACTAATGTACTTACATGATACCGTACTTTGTCCTCTTCTAGCTTAATACTAACATGCATGATTAATTTGCTTAACCGTTGTTTTGATGACTTGGTGAACAAAAGTTCCCAGTAATCCTAACAGTTGTGACGTCATGCATCAAGCCTTTTTACTTGTTCGTCCCGTGTTAGCTGTCAAATTATAAATATCTTCTAAAACCTTTGTCATGCGACGAGTTTTCATTAACAATAATCCGTGGCATGTAATATTATTTTAATCTACATGGCTATTGGTTAAAAATGTGGGAAATGTTTCTAATATTGATGTTCCCATAGTTTTCATTTCCCAAGTGTGACAGATAATATGGGATAAACGGAGTATACATGTCTTCACTCGCCCTCCTCCATTTTTTATAAACTTAGGTGTGCCATTTGTGATGTCACATTCTTAAGTTACAATTTCCATCTACTATAATTTTATAAATTATTGCTGTCCTCTTCCCTCGTCTACCCCTCTACTATTTTTTCCTGTTCCATGCTTAATTTTATTCCTTTCATTTTCTATCATTTACCTTTTTTAATTTTTACACTACCATTTTGAAACTTTTCTTTTTTTCATTTTCAAGGCTGTTGCTTGAGGGTTCATTGTCACAAGTTATTTGCGCTCTTATTGCCTGAGGCTTTTATCATGCCACTTTTCTCCAACGACTGATGTCTTTTCTTTGGACTAAATTGGAAAGTTTTATGTGATCCTCTTTATTCTTTTGTGTCAGGCTACTTTGATTTTTGAATGTAAGTACTGCTAAGGTTGATCTTAAGCTAAAGTACAGTGTGAATATTTGTTTCTTGTTCAATTTCTTTCTCTTGGCTTGTGCCTATACTGTTTAATTTTTTAGTTTTCTCTTGCTCTATTCCCTATATTTTCTGTTGTTTTGGGGTCTATATTTTTTCTTTTTTTTCTTTTTGGGTTCTTGTGTAATGTGTATCATAGTGTCACTACATTTTTTTGGTTAACATATGTATTAGAGCTTTCAACAGTTTTTTGTTAGCTTACTGGATTTGGTACCATATTGTCCTCGTGTTTGCATAGCAGATTTTAACTATAGGCTATAGAGATGTTCCAGCAGTGATGAAGAGGTGGCAGAAAATATATGATATATCAGGTGCTGAATATTACTTTTGACTGAACATGATAGGTTCTAGGGTGAATGTTCTATACTTAGATGGATGGTTGAATGATTAGGGATGGCAGTGGAAGTGTAGTCTGAAAGATTCTAAAAATTTAAGCAAAGAAAAGAAATAAGGGGACATGTTAATTGCAATAGTTGTACAATAAGCTCTTTTGGGTAAGGAATATGATTAAGTTGTAGTATGTTTCTTTTAATTTTAGGTTGAAGAGAGCTGATTAGTTGATGTGGTGTTATTAGTTAGACTTTACAGCTGGAGATGGTTATCGCTAGACTATGGTGCTGTGTGATTTCGCTGTTGGCAGTCCTGAACTTAGAAGCGTGAAACGAAACGTAGCCCCGGACTTCATCCCAAATTGTTTGCACCAGAACCATAAACGAATTGCCACTCAGATTGCCGGTGGCAATGATCCGGTTTGCTATGGTCGGGGCTTTTTCAAGCTCTGAAATCCAAACACAAAGAGAAGATAAAAGAGATATAAGTGAAGAGCTTGAAGAGAAGAAGAGAGAAAGTCAAAAAAATAAAGAAAAATGGAGAAGAAAGCTTACTTGACTGGGAGTGTTGTCCGCCTCCTTTTCTTTTTTTTCACTCTTCTTTTCTCTTCTGATTTTTCCAGGGTTGCTCCATTTCTCTCTCTCTTTTTTTTCTCTTCTTTTCTCTTTCATCTGATTTTCCTCGGGTTGCCGCCTTCTTTTCCATTTGATACTAGGTTTTACCGCAATTGGCCTCTTCAATTTTTGATATTTCTTTGCTGATGAAGTATATCTTTTATGAGTACTACTTTAATTAGGCCAAAATAATTTATAGCCCATTTTCATTTCTATTAGCTAAGCATTTTGTTGCTTTTTTTATTTTTCTTTTTTTTTCCTTATATATCATTTCTTTTTAGTCATTTTCTTTTCTTACTTTCTATATTGTTTTATTTTAAGGTGTAGGCGTGTAGCAAATATATATAAACTAAAATTTAATCTACGTTTCCTAACGTTTTGGAAACTCTAAACTAACGTTTCTCGTTTCCGTTTCCATTTCTTGTATTGGATTGAATTTTGTTTCGGGTAACTTTAGTCCCGAAGCTGTAGGTTCCTGTGAGTTTTGTTTAACATGTTTTGAAAATGAAAGTTCACTTACAAGATATATGTTGGATAATTTTATCTTTAGATAAACTTATAGACTGTTGATAGTCAGATTAATACTTGAAACCATATGCCACTGTAGGGCCATTTATCTTATTGCACTTGTTGCATGCTTCCTTTTTATATCTATCCATGACTCTATACCAAGTATATTGAAGGTACCAGAAGTAGAGAGTAGAGAGTAGAGTGTTGTCCAAACTTTGGATTTTCTCTCGTCAAGTTTGTTCCTTAAATGTTTATAGCTGCTCACTAAGCATATGCTTTTGGACCTAATGATAATTGTATCATGTGTCTGAAGTATGTGTAATTGGATTTTTCATCAGGTCACATTTGTTGTTACACACTTCAATGATCCCAGGATATCGAGTGCAGATATAAAGGATCTGCTTCTTCAATCTATATCAGCATTGGTACAGTACAAGGAATATTTGGTTTCTTTTGAAACCAATCTTGCTGCCACCCAAAAATTACCAAAAGCCTTGTTATCTGCGTTTGATAACAGATCCTGGATCCCAGTGACTAACATTCTTTTGAGATTGTGCAAGGGTTCTGGTTTTGGTTCTTCAAAGCATGGCGAGACATCAACTTCTTCAGTTGTTTTCCAGGTAAAGAATATATAGCTTGTCCAGATTTTGTTACTCTGCATCCGGAGACCTCTTTATTTTAGATAGCCTATTAAATAACCCATGTCTTTATGGATGCATGTTATTCTTATGAAGAGCTTGTTGCGTGATGTGTGCGCTGAAGATGAAGAACTATTCTCTGCTTTTCTGAATCGCTTATTCAATACCTTGAGTTGGACAATGACTGAATTCTCAGTTAATATTCGGGAAATGCTAGAAAAGAATCATGTAAGCTTCAATTGCCTCATGACTGCCAATTTACTTGGTTTAGGCCCCAACTTATTAGTATTTTACTTGTTAGTATCGATGGTAGTTTAAGTTCAACAGGTCATGTGGTGCTAACATTATTAACAATTGCAAGGTGTTAACGTGAAAAGCAACATCTCTAGTGTTTTCGTTGTGTACCATATCTTGATGAAATTTAATGTTGAACTTAATCTTGATGTTTATACATGATTTTTGTAGATTTTGGAGTTCCAGCAGCGGAAATGCAGTGTAATATTTGACTTGTCTTGCAATCTTGCTCGTATTTTGGAGTTTGTCACGCTTGAAATCCCTCAAGCATTTCTTTTAGGGATTGATATGCATTTGAAAAGGTTGACTGAGTTGGTCATTTTCACGCTAAACCAGATGACCATAGCAACTGATTCTGAGTTCTTTGATTGGTAAGCATATGAAATCATGTTTCCATGTGTTCGAAATCCCATAAATGATATAATATTCTAATATGTTGGACGTCATTAGATGCATTTGCTTATAAACTGTCTCGTCACTTCTGATAGTGTGTTTTAACTTTGATAATTGTGTTTCCTGCTTTATTCTTGTTTTTTTTGATTAACCAAATTTGAATTGGTTGCTTTTAGCTGGAATTGAGATTCCGCTGAAGCAAATGTTTTGCCAAATTTTTGGATGAACAGATGTGCTGATTTTTCTTCTGCACTTGTGGAAATAGTTGTCTAGTTTTGGTTTTTTTGTCCGTATAAAATAAAGCCTTTGTTACTAGGTGGTCTTTTCTATGGCAAAGCCCAAGGCAATCACTTTGTTTCAGAGGTGAGAATGTGAGTTTCAATTACTGGTTCATAGTTATTTGTTGTTGCTTATCGTTGTGATTGTGATTGTGTGCTTGATCATAAGTTCACTTGCTTTACTTTGTAAGCATAGTGGCCCTTGTCTATGAATATGATTCCTTAGTTGGTATTTTACTTGCGGATATATAGTGGACTATGAGGTGATTTGCTTTGTGATGATGGACAAATCTCTTCCCTTTATTAAATATGGAACCAAACATTCTTCAATTGAGCTCAATGGGTTAATGATCTATTAACAACTTGTGAATGTATTTTCACTTGATTTTTACATATTTTACTTTTTGTTGACTTTTATAATATTTCCTAGTTCCATAGGCAACAACAATTACTATCATCTAAAACTACTTAATTAAGTGGTGTTTGGGGGCCTCTAGATGTAGCGAGCTTTATTGCTAATCCTAATTAATGATAAGTGGTTACATTTGTTCACTTATCGAGGCCTTTTGGGTTTATAAAAGAAAATCATTTCACATGGCAATTATTTATTCACATTTCAGTTTTACTCATTGGATTTATATACCTGATGCTCCCCCCCGCCCTCTTTTTTTTTCATCCATTTTACCTTTTCCTGTCTCTGTCCTAGTTGAAACAAAAGTGTCCAACATCTGTATGTGATACAAAATGAACTCTCAAAGTGTTGTTGGTTTGAAATAAGACTAAATGAAAAGAAAAATCTATGTCTTGTGATTGTTTGAGAGCATCTGCTGGCAGTTGTTTTTATTTGAGATTTGGTTCATCTGTTTCTATTGCCACCTTAAAGTCTAATTTGGTGGGCAGTGTTTGCATGTTGCTAGGGATCTGATTGTTAAATAGGGGCGTGTTATATTATTTTCTTTAATTAGTAAGTTTCTCCGCTTTAGATATTCATGGAAATGAATGTGTTGTGGGATAGCCATCTACATTTTGCACAAATAAGTGAACATTTTGAACCTTTCTCTAGATGGATAAGGTTTTTGGGTTTTTAAAGAGGTCATTGTTCATCTGAGATGCATATATCATGATAGATGAGTGGATAAACCTTAAAGGATATAATTTGAAACGAATACTTAAGAAAGGATCTTGGAGATTTTGATATTGAAGACAAAATTTGGCTTAGTCATGTGCAAAATAAGACCGAGAAGTGCACCGGTTAGAAGAGTGGATGTTTTGGACTTTGAGGAGTTCTTCAAAAGAAGATGTAGGTCAAAGATGAATTGAATAATAGGAGTGAAGACTAACATAAAGAATTGGGATCTACATGTGCATATGACAATGATAGGAATGAATGCAAGAGGATAATATTTGTAGATTATCATTGGAATTGTTTTTGTTGTAGATTAGTATTTGGTAGAGGCCATAAGGCCGAATATAGTAAATCTTTGTTAACAATGTTTTTCCATGCTAATTGGGTTTGGATTTTTGGTTTATTTAGCAATCCCATATAGTTGGGATTGAAGATTTGACGTTGTTTTAACACCGACCTTGAGAGAGCTATTATTTTCCTCCTTTTACTCGGTGGGAATTAATTTCTGGGTAGGTTAAGGTTAATGCCTGGGAAATGATATCTAAATGAAAATTTTAACTCCAAAGGTACAAACTTTATCTCTTCCTCTTTTAAAGGTTCCAACTTTGATTTATCTTTTAAAGGTTTCAACTTTCAGCTGTCTATTGAGAGACCGACAAAGCTTAATGCATACTTCTGCTCTACATTTTTCTTTATGGATCGACCCAATTAGAAATGGTCTCTCAAAGAGACCGTCTCTCACAAGAATTTGTATTCAACTTTTAACTAGATTTATTTTTAAAGATGTTCTAGTTTAAGTAACCTATAATTACCCGTTACATCTTTATCTCTCTCATTTCTTCAATTGATTTCTTCCTTTCAAACATGACCTCTTCACCATTTTTATCTTTTTCATCTCTTTCGTATTTTCATTTGATTTCTTCCCCTCTGACATGGCCTCTTCACCATTTAATTCTTCTTCATCTCTATCATTTTCACTTTCTTCTTGTCCACCATTTCTTAAACATTTGTGTATTTAATTAAATTATAAGTCTTTAAATCTGTACAAAATTAATTGAAATAATGCACTGAGCAAGGTTGTTAAAATCAACATTTTACTTTGAATCGAAAGTAGCTCTCAAAATTGGATCGTAAAGTCGAATCGTAAAATCGACTGATTCTACAAATTTTGCCATCATTAAGACGTAATAGTTGTTTGTATTTATTGTTTTGATATTTTCAATGTAAAATACACTTAGATTCATTTTTATCAATTATTTTTGCAATAATTCATAAAGTATCTAATTCTTAGTTGTAATTGACTTTAGGGTCTACACAAACCTGGACAAACAGATTAGTGCACCGATTAATTTTCACCACTAAGAAACTTTTTTTCAGTACTTTAGATTTTAAGTGCATTACAAATATTACTTATATAAGTAGGGTTGGGGATGAATGACTCAGAAGCTTGAGTAGATATGAAGAAGAAAAAATGATGACAATTATTGCAAAAAATGATAAATAAAGGTGAAAAGAAGATGTGCAAGATGTTTCTTTTAATTTAAAAATATCAAGTAGGTCACGAATTGTCGCATGACCTATAATATTTACGAATTGTCGCTTGAAATGCCTATTATGTAAAATCGGTACGATTTTACGATTCTATGATTTTACCTATTTTAACCGATTCTAACGATTTTATCCAGGAACGATTTAAACCTCGATTCAACTCGATAGGTGCAATTGAAATCGTAAAATCGTACGCTTTTACAATCCGGATCGCGATTTTAACAACCTTGGCACTGAGTTTGTGTTTTTTTATTTCCGTCCTTTTGAAATCTCCAAAATGTAGTCACAAACCCTTCTCAATTCTTTGGGTTTTCTTTTCTTGTTTTAAAAAATCCATTTCAATTTTGTGATGTATCAATTATGTGCTTTAGTTTTTTTTATTATTTGTTTTACCCGTTTAATAATTTCTGATTTTTCTGTTGATTTAAAAAATCCATCTCAGTTATCTTTTCTTCACCATATTTTAATTATTTGTTTTAATTTTTGTGATTATGTATCAACCAAGAAAGAAAGTGAAAGGAAAACAATTGACCATCTTATAAATTTATCGTTTTCATGGAATTCTATTATGCAAATTCCTCATATTTAATGGAGAGAGAAAAGATGAAAGGAAAAGATTTTGAGCTCACTAATCATTATAATGGAGGATCAAAAAGGAAGAAAGTGGAAGAAAGAACAAGTTATTTTTTAGTGATATTTTAATTGTAAAATCAAGGTAAATTTTAAAATAAATCAAAAAAGGTCAAAGACGACCTTTTGACCAAGTCAAAAAAATCTTTAAAAGTAAATTCAGTTAAAAGCTGGAACCTTTATAAGATAAACCAAAGTTGAAACCTTAAAAGCAACAGACACAAAGTTCGTACCTTTAAAATCAAATTTCTCTTTCTCAATTTGTTTATTTGGTTATGTAGTTGACCCCATTTTGTGGGATCAAGACTTTGATAGCATTGTTGTATTGTTGATGTGCATTAAGACTAAGCTTGAGGGGGGGGTGTCGTTCTATTTGGTTGGATTTAATCTTCTTTGTATAAAAGCGATTATACTCATATTACTGACGTCAATTCTTGGGTTGAGACTTCAGATTCGTAATTTAATTTAATTTTATCTGAATCGCTCCTATTGTGATCAGTGATTAGTGATCACTTTGAGCATTGAGGAAGTTTGATCTTTTTGTTACTCTAAACAAGTCTTGTGTCTTGTGTCTGGTGTCTTATGTCTTGTGTCTGGTGTCTTATGTCTTGTGTCTTTAAGGTCTATGAATATTTAAGGTATCTTTGTTTATGCTCATCAGGTCAGTGAAAAGGCATGGTCAATCTCCAGAGAAAATAAATAGAGGCATGATATTGGCTCCTCTTGTTGGCATCATAGTGAATTTGGTGGAAGCAAGTACTGAATTTGAATCAAGCGTGCAGAATGATTTAATCGAAGTTTTTGCCAAGATGGATTGCCCCGAAACTGTTCTTTTTGGTCTCCAATATATGTTAGAGTTCAATTGGGTTAGTTCTTGTCCTTTACCTCTATCTAGTATAGACACATGGGGCTGCTATGGTCACACCAACAGCGTTCTTGTGGCAATCCTTTTTCTTCCCGAATGATTCAAATGTTTTGCTACTTGCTACTTGCTACTCTTATCACTTATTAATGCTATCTCTGTAGATACAAATTGGGCCGAGTCTAATAACCTTTTAGACTTAGAAACTGTACGTTCTTTTGAACAGCTTCAACCAGGTGCAGTTGCTAGGTAGACAGTATCGCTATGACCTACGGAACGGCTTATGTTTGTCAGAATCTAAATTACAAAAAATCAATACCCTATGCATGCTGATGATATCGGTGTTGTACAAAAACACTGTAGATCTTGTTTAGTGCTGAAAATTTTGTGGGCTTCAGATTTGAGGTTTTAATAGCCATGGTACCTTTAACACAAATTTTTATGAGAGAAGGTCTCTTTGAGAGACCATCTCTAATTGAGTCGACCTATAAAGGAAAATGTAGATCAAGAGTAGGCATTAAGCTTTAATGGAGACGGTCTCTCAGGAGACTGGCTGTACCTTTGATGCTCTTGGGCAAAAGCCAGAATTGTTACGTTAGGTTTTTCTTTAGTTTTTTTAACCACCCCTTAAGTATTTTGAAGTTGCCTCATGAATCATAATGTCGTTTGTATTAGTTGCTATATTTTATGTATACAAGAAATTTTGTTGCAAAGATTTTGTAATCTGGTCTTTAGTGCTTCCATTTCACATTATTTTCCTTTTATTTGGCAGGCTGGTTTTTCCAAAGGGAAAGTTCACTTTGCTAAGCTGAGCCAACTTGAGGATTTCCTAACCCTTCTCATCAGTAGGATGGCTTCCCGAGATTCGGAGACATCCACATGCTTGCAAGAATCAGAATGCGACGACAGTTTATGCTGTATTTGCTATACCTGTGTGGCTGATGCTCGGTTTGTTCCTTGTTTACATCAATCATGTTACGGGTGCATTACCCGACATCTCTTGAATTGCCAAAGATGCTTCTTTTGTAATGCGACTGTTGTTGAAGTCATCAAGGATGAAACAAAAACAGTCTAAACTTCAAATTATAAATCTCAGCTAGTAAATTTTTTGCTCAGAAGATCTCAACCTTGTGCCTGCTTCATTGTTGCAACGAAGGTAGCCACAGTGATTTGCAGCTATTTTTGCACGTGCAATCATGGAAGAAACATATTGTTCTAGAAGGAGGCTCGGGATTGGGTGTTTGGGGTGTTAAGTATAGAAAGTTCAATTACGATAACTAGAATGTAAATATGCATGTAGGGATAAGAGCTGGGAGATAAACCATGAATATGGAAAATTTTTGTAGTCCCTTTAGTATCAAGGACATTATCATGTAAATAAAAAAATAACCAAGAACATAAAGAGCAACAATGTTCTCTACCCATTATGGTTGCAATTGTTTTATTAGCATTGTTCTTTATTTTAGATAAAATGGGAATTTAAGAGTGTAAAACAGGTGACATGGAAGTGTTCGCTAAATTATTGACAAGTTTAAGAATTAAGAGTTTTGAGTAGGATAAAAAAGAGAGCTTGGTGTTTGAAGGTTCAAAAAGGTTCATTATAGAGGTGTAATTGTGGTAATTTACCTTTACTTTTCTGCAATGACGACTTTTAAGGTTTGAATATGTGACCTTTTAATGGGTTTAAACCTGACCTTTTAATCATTGATTGAATCTATATAATGGATGTGCAAAGGCTTTAAGGGAAAAACAAGGAAAAACAGTTGCTTAAAAGTATAACACTATTTGGATAGAAGAGAATAAATAAAAAGAAACGAGAGAAATGAAAAGGAAGAGATTTGAAAAGGTGAACTCCTTTAACACACCAATTGTTCCTTCTCTTCCTCGTTTCCCATCCTTTTCTATACTTTAAAAAAATCTTATTCAAACATAGTGTAATTTGAGGGTTTATCAACTATAAACAAGTAGAGTATATAATGACTATATATTAGGAGTATTATTAGTCTTAGCATATTACGCAAAATAGCATTAACTTGAGAATAACCATCAAATCACGTGCTGATCAATGTAATTTATATCTATCTTTATATTTTTGATTTTTTATAACTATAAATATTATTTTCCAAATAATTAAAAGTCTTAGATTCCTAATTTTTATATTTCAAGACAACTTATTAATTCATCAAAGATTATTGAGCCAAGTCCAAGATTTACCAAGAAAAATAATACTTATTCTAACTGAGATAAAATTCGATTTTCTAATTCAATTCATAATATCTTTAACAATTATAAAAAAATAATATTAATAAAATAAAAAATAAAACAATTAAAATAAGATCTCAATCAACTTATACATTCAAATAAAATAAGTATACAAATAGAACCATTGATAAATATCCTCAAAAAAAACAAAAAAAAGAACCATTGATAAATAGTGTGAGAAATGCTAATGCAACCCAGGTTTAGTAGTACATTGTACAGTAGGAGTTTGAAGACAAAAGCCATGTTTTCTGCTGTAAAATTGCAGAGACCAATTCCTACAATAAGCCATTCCAATTTCATCAAGGCCGACGGAACCCTAAACTCGTCGCCGGCTATTCTCCGTCTCCCACCTCGCCGATTCACCGTACTTTCTCATCAATCTTCGAGCAATGTGTCTTCTGCTGAACCGTCGATTTCTTCCGAGTTTTCCTCCTCTATTGGATCTCCTTCCCTCCCTCCCCCTCAGTTGAATCTCTCTCAACGTCACATTACCGTCTTGAACATTCTCGCTTGTGCGGTAATCATATTTTTGGAATTGTTGCTGTTGATTTGCATTTTCTTAAATTGCTTGAAAATTTTGAGTTCAATTCAATTTGATACTTCGATTTTGTTGTACTATTTCTGCTTGGAATTAGTTGCCACTATTCATCGATAATATTGTTTTACCTTTTTTTTTTGTGTATATAAAAAACATAGTCTTAGGGGATCTTACTTGATTTGTTTCAACATATGAAGTATGTTATAATTATCAATTATGTGCAGTTTAAAATGTTAATAGTCAAAATACTGCATTAGTTAGCGTGAAAGGAGTCGTCTAGCAAGTAATTCCAATCGGAGGAAGTATATATCATCTTCAAATTTTGATTTTTGTTTTTTGTATTTTTTTGTTATTGAAATACTGATTTGGTTAGGGAAATGGTTTTTGTTTGTAGGTTGCATGTTCTGCGACTTGGCTATTTATCTCAGCAATTCCAGCACTTTTGGTTTGTATATTCTAATCATCATAGTTGTTTAACTGAATTCATGTTCTTCAATTTGATATTTATTTGGAATAGACTGATGCAACTGAGAAGCGTGTCAATTTTAAGTTGATTATGTTTTGTGGCTATTGATCTCATTAGTTATGGGGGATTATGTATTGATAAAACTAAGTTTTAGAACGAGGACAAGATCATTAATGGTGGATAACAGTTATTGTGATGATGCCAAAGCCTTACATAGTATTTGTGGATTTGGACACGCCTAAAGATACTTGATACAACCATAATGCCAAAGCCTTAATCCCAAAAGGTTATTAAAGATACTTGACACTTTATAATAAGCCGGGACGGACAACTGGATAACAGATTTTTAATGTTAGATAACAGTTGTTGTGATAAATTGTTTTGTGAAGGGTTGGGGATCATGAGGTATGGATTTTTGGCTTTTGAAGCTTTTTTTACATTGTGCGTTGTTTGGATGAAAAAATTTTCAAAGGAAAGGTCTTGAATAATTTCTTGGACAGAACATAGAATTTTAAGCGAAGGAAGTGGAGTTGGGGGTGGGGGATGAAGGGTGATGTATCCAGTGTCCGTACTCTTGATTTGGTGTAAAAAAAGAAGTCTTCTTGATTGAACGAGTCAAGATCTAGGAGAATAATATGATTCCATTCTCCTACTCTCAACTAAATGCTCCATATGTCAGAAAGTCATTCTGCTAATACATTATTAGTCTTTTACTTGACCTTGAAATGCAGGAAACATGTTTAGGATGCAAGTGAAACTTTTCCCTATTCTTGCTTTGAAATTACTAAGCTCCTTATGACTATCTGCCTTTTGGAACATTTTTTGATGAGGAGTTTGTTGCTTTGAGCATGTAAAGAATTTAGAGGAGTAACGGGTCGGGTGGATTATAGAACGTGTTTTAGTTTGTTATCTTCAAAATGGAGTGGAGTTTGTTGCTTTGAGCATGTAAAGAATTTAGAGGAGTATAACTCGTCTAAATTGGACGGGTCGAATATAGGTCGTGTTTCAGACAATAATTTAAATGAGAAAGATTAGTAAAATTAGTATTTTTCTTCCATCTATAGATGCTTCTAGACTCTGTTTGGCTGTGTAAGTTGGTATAAATTTCTTGTTTTCACATGTTTTTCTTAATGTTTGGTATTGCTTTGTCATGTTCAAGGCTTTCAGGAGAGCAGCCGAGTCACTAGAGAAGTTATTGGATGTCACAAGAGAAGAACTCCCTGATACCATGGCAGCAGTTCGCTTGTCTGGAATGGAAATCAGTGACTTAACTATGGAGCTAAGTGATTTGGGGTATTGTATTTATTTATGCTTTCTTACATTGTTTTTGTTTGAGAATTTGAAGAGGAAAGAAGGGAAGAGAGAGAGAGAGAGAGAGAGTGTGTGTGTGTGTGTCATTCTTTTTCTCTTCTTTGTATGTAGTTTAATGGGATAGAATGAGAAGAGATAGGACGAATCTGCAATCATTTCCCTTTTAACAAACCAAATCCCTCTGAAGTCCTAAGTTGGATGACTCTGGAGAGAGAAGGATACTACAAACCCACCTCTCCCTCCTTTCCTTGTCTTTTCTACCCTTCCCTTCCTTTACTCTTCACCATTGCTGTTCAAACAAAGTAAGCAAAGAACATAAGATCCTCATTAGTATTGACTAGTGAGCCTAAGTTTCGTTGTCTATGACTAGAGGCGAGCCAAAATAGGAAATCTATTCAGGCCAAGCTTGATTCATAATGAGCTTGAAGTTTGACGAGCTCGGGAAGATTGATTGTATCCAACTCAAGGCTCGAGTTTGATCTCATATTGTTTCTTTATTTTGTAATTAACTCTTGTAAAAAAACGAAACGAAAAAGTTTTACTTGTTATGAGAGTTTTAAGCAACAAATCTCTGATAAGAAAAACTATAGCATTACAGTAATAAATATCATAATTTAATGTAAAATATAATGATAATAATAAGAAAAAGTTATCTAGAATAATCCAACCTTTTAATGATTTTCCTACAATAATGCCACCTATTGATTAACCATGAATAATCCCAACTGTAGGGGATATTTGCCTAGAGTAAACTTAGGTAACCCATTGACCTGCTAAAGTAGGTAATTCACAAAAAAAGTAAATTGAAAATTTATGTAAAATTAGAGAGAAATTATGAAAGTTTACATAAAAATTTATGAATGATAAAAAAAATCAGAAAATTTCATTTAACATTTTTTAATATTTTTTTCGACATTTTATTTTAATTTTTCTTTTTTTTTTAAAAATAAAACTTGTTATAGCAGGTCAACGGGTCACCTAAGTTTACTCTAGGAAAATACCCCCTAAAGTTGGGATTATTCATGGTTAATCAATAGGTGGGATTATTGCAGGAAAATCATGAAAAATGTTGGATTATTCTCGGCAATTTTTAATAATTATTAACATCCCTATTCACAAGCTTTCGAGTTGAGCCTATGCTCATTAAAATCTTGAGCCAAGCTGTTGCTCGAGCTGATCCCACTCATGCCAAATTCCGACCAACTGATTTGAGTTCGAGTAGCTCATAAGCCACCACCCTAACTCGTTAATATAAATATCCATGAAAATATTCTAGATTGCAGTGTATTATTTTCATGATGATGCTTGCCCATAGCCTCTTCATATCTTATTTGTTTGAAGTAAAACTTTGTGGCCCTCTATGTATTGGATGGATTTCCCAACCCTGCTTGGCATTCTCAAGCGAACTCGCAATTGCATTCTGAATCTACGAAGAACATTCTAAATATACTGTTGCACCTTCTGAGCACAGTCAGGGGGGGCATCTTAGCTATTTTTTATCGGATTTCATTTGAGGAATCCATTCATCAAGGGGATGTGTTAAGATAATCGTATCTTGAGTTGTTACTAGTTGTACCTACAAGCATTAACAAAGTGAGAACAAAGAACATTCTAATGGTGGCCTAATAAACTTAGTTTCATCTTGATATTATGTTTTCTATTGTGCTTTTTTTCATCTTCTAGCACGTGTTTAAATGCTGATGCATTGTATTCCAGCCAGGAGATAACACAAGGTGTTAAGAGGTCTACTCGTGTCGTACATACAGCAGAAGAAAAATTGCGTAATTTTGCAAACATGACATCAACAGGTTAGCTTTTTTTAGTTACAGAAATTCATGATAAACTTAACTTTAGTCCATCCAAATCATGTTAAACATGGAATTTTTATTTCATTTCACTTCAATAGCACCAATGCAGGAAATAGCCAGACCTATGAAAACCACCACACTTGAGCCTGCAGTAGCTAGAAGTGTAAGAGGCGTACGAGAGGGCATTGTAAAAGGCCGTACAGTATTGCAAGCGATTTTTGCTCTTACCGGATTTTCTAGGACTGTAGCGAGTTTCTTCTCGAGTAGGTCTAGACGTAGGTCCTTGAACAAATAATTTTGAAGGTAAAATCACTGGTATTTATTCCCACTTTTGTACATACGAATTTTCGATTTCACCGCTGTCAGCCTCGTGGTATCATGATTTTATTAAGATTCATGTGTTGGTTTGGATCTATATTATGGAACTGCTGTGATTTCTGTTCACCCTCAACAGGTAGACTGTAATTAGACGTGGGTTTAGAGCACTGTCTGCCGAACCGTGTATCAATCTTGAGAGTAATGATAGAAAAATGGTTAGTGAAAGAGAATGTCTAGGAGGACCTAACAATGGTAGAACTATGGTAGAAGATGAGAAGGAAAAACAGAGTGTAAACTAGAGACACAACAAACAACAATCACAAAGTGTTTATGAGGTATCAAAGGATACCTCCCCCTCAAATAAAGTGTCTTATCATTAATATAATCAACATTACACTAATGACTCAACTTACAATAGTTAAAAGATCACTCTTAACCCATAAAGGTTTCACCTTTGATGGTGAAACTCCACAACAATGACACTAATACAAGAAAGTACTCTTATGGCCAATGCCCTAGTATCTCTTAAGTATTTGCCTCTCTCTATCACTTCTAATAATGTTCTAAGCCTTATATATATAGCCTAAGACATATTAAAAGTCCTAGGACCAAATGGGTAAAAGCCCACAAAGACCCACAACAAAACATAAACGCATTCTGTTTCTTCGCTCCATATCGCTCGACCCAAGCAGGTGTGCTCGACCCGGTCAAGCGAGCTCTCTGCAAGGTGGCTCGAGCCACAGCTTGACTGGTGCTGCATTGCTCGACTGGTCGAGCACTTCCATCAGTGCCTCCTTGCTGCTGCCTCCTTGCTCACATGACCATCATCACCTCGATCCTTACCATTGCTCTTCGTCGTACCTTCATCAAGGCACCCTGAAGGCTCTCCACATGAGGGAGATTCGGGTCTTGCTCTAACAATCTCCCCCTCAAGCCCTAATCTCCCTCCATCAACTTGTGACACCACTCTTGGTCTCCCAACCAACACATCAACATAGGATTTGGGTCTTGGTTCCCCCTCAAGACCAAACCCATCATCAACCCTCTTTGTGCACCACCTATCATTGTGAGCACCATCATCAAATGTCACTCTCCTTAGTGACTTAGGACTTGCACCCCTCTCAACATGATGCAAACCTCCACTCATTAGCAACACATGCCCATGGTTGCCCATCACACCCTTCAAGTGCACCAAGCACCTCTTTGCCACCTTCAAGACTCCATCACGTTGAGTCTTTATGGTGTACCCAATCCTCTCTAATCTCCTCAATGAGATTAGATTCCTCACCATCTTAGGAATGTATCTCACACCCTCAAGTTTCCTCACTATGCCATTGTGCATTCTCAAATACACCTCACCAATGGCCTCAATCACAACTTCCTCACCACTAGGCAAGGTCACCCTCTCATGCTCACAAGCCATCACCTTTGTAAACAAGCTCTTGTCTCTAAAAATATGATATGGGTGTACGAAGTCAAACACCCGATCACCATCATCATCACTCTTGGCCAATAGTACATGACCATCCTCAACATCACCCTTGGTCTTCTTCACAAGACCCTCATCATCAAGGTTTGGGAGCTCACTCTTCTCTACAATCCCTTTCTTTAAAGTAGTTGCCTTTCTCACTATCTCAAGTGGAAGATCCCTCTTCTTCCCTTTGAGCTTCTCTCCATCACCAACCTCCATTGTTGGCTTCTTCATCTCCCTCAAAAGCTTCAAGATTCTAAGGTTCTTCTTCAACCTATTGCAAGTGTATTGAATATGACCTCTCTTGTAGCAATGAAAGCACACTCTATCCCCATAATCAATCCTTGCCTTCTTGGCTCCGATTTCCCTCTCTTTTGATGGATTTCTCTTGATGACCTTTCCATCTCCCAAAGATGAAGTATCATCAACCTTCATACCAACCCCCATGGATGGTACTTCAACAACAATGCTACTACACCTAGTAGCTCTCTCAAGTTTTTCAACTCTCAATAGCATAGAGTCTATCACTAACCTTTGCTCTACCACCATTGTTAATAAGCTCTCCTTCTCTCTCGAGAACTCCATTAACAATCTTTCCATCTCTTGATTACCCACTGATTTTCTCTCACCTAAAGTTTCAACAAACCCTAATGGCTTCAACAAACCATCCAAACACTTCTCAACTTCCACCATCTTTCTTCTATCTATCTCCAAGCCTTCCCTCACTCAATACCCCAAGGAAACACACTAAGCTCTGATAACAATTGAAAGAGAAGGTCTTGGACCCAACAATGGTAGAAAACAAGATGTGAAAGATGATAAAAAAAAAAGAGTAATAATCAAGAGACAAGTAAACAACAATAACAAAGTGTTTATGAGGTATTAAAGGATACCTTCCCTCCAAATAAAGTATCTTATGATTAATATAATCAACATTACACTAATGACTCAACTTACAATAGTTAAGAGATCACTCTTAACCCATAAAGGTTTCACCTTTGATGGTGAAACTCCACAACAATGACACTAATACAAGAAAGTACTCTTATGGCCAATGCCCTAGTATCTCTTAAGTATTTGCCTCTCTCTATCACTTCTAATAATGTTCTAAGCCTTATATATATAGCCTAAGACATGTTAAAAGTCCTAGGACCAAATGGGTAAAAGCCCACAAAGACCCGCAACAAAACAGAAACGCGTTCTGTTTCTTCGCTCCATACCGCTCGACCCAAGCAGGTGTGCTCGACCCGGTCAAGCGAGCTCTCTGATGCTACTGGAATGATGCTGCAAGTTGGCTTGACCCATAGCTCGACTGGTGCTGCATTGCTCGACTGGTCGAGCACTTCATTAGTGCCTCCTTGCTGCTGCCTCCTTGCTCACATGACCATCATCACCTCGATCCTTACCATTGCTCTTTGTCGTACCCTCATCAAGGCACCCCGAAGCCTCTCCACATGAGGGAGATTTGGGTCTTGCTCTAACAGTTAGATTTCTCACTGTTAGAGTTGTATGGTAAATAGACATGTGTTCAACGTAGACATGTTAAAATTTGATTCGACCTGAAATTCACGTGAAATCTGAGTGGAAGCTAGTGGATCATAATTTGAATTTTTTGACCTGTAACCTGAAATGTCCCGATTCGACAATAGCGAGAACTCAAACCTCACCGTTTTGTGACTCGTTTTTAGTTTTATGGTATCATTTTCAGTTTCACGTTATTATATTAGTTGAGATTCACTATAGTTCTCAGACTCATTCCATTAAAGCTTAATGCTTACTCTTACTACATTTTCCTTTATGGGCCGACCTAATCAGAGATGGTCTCTCAAAGAGACCGTCTCTCACAAGAATTTGTGTTTAATTTAAAAAGAATTGAAGTATGAATAATTAAATCAGACTCCATCTAGGATCATTTCGGCAAGTTTAGATCCGGGTTAAAATTTTCAGACTCTAATGGTTTAGATTCAAGTATCTGTCCACCAAAAATTAATAGGTGTGGTTCTGGGTCCAATTGAACTAGATTCGGACCTGACTCATGTCTATTCCTATTTGAACATAGGAGATCTTCAAATGTTGGAATATAGTAGCTATTGTTGCATAATTTAATATATGTCCATGCAATGCACTGAAATATTTGTCTATTAATGTATAAAAATTTAATTGGAATGTTTTTTCAAGGCTGAGCTAGTGCAATCGTTAGCCTTTGACATTAGTGTCGCACGGTTTTCACTAAGTCAATAAGTGAGCCCATGACATGTAGTATCAGAGTCAGGTTTAAACTCTACGCTTTTACGAATCAAGCGACACTATGGCTGGTGAGTCAGAAGTAGTGCAGGGACAGAAGGAGTCGATCGCTGGCCAAGGGACCGTTGTAGGCGAAAAAGTCACTAAGAAGGGTAAGGGGAGACAAATCAAATCTCTGGAGATATGCATAGTTTGCATTACAGCGCACGGAACACCAAGAACGTTGGGAGGAGCATCCCAACACCGTGAAGGATATATTCATAGTTTGCATGGAGCAATTTAGGGAAGAATTGCTAGGGACCATGCAACAAGTACGGAAGGAGACACTTGGGGCTCTCAACGAAGTGGTGGATCGAAATAACAAAGCTTGTCAAGTCAATGCCTCTCTTATGACCACTCTCCAAGAGATCGTCGAGGGTTTGAATAACGAGCTCGACACAGCAAAGGATGAAATAAGGAGGCTTAGGACACGACTTGATGCCAATGGGTTAAGTGGAGTCACCGCGGTGACTCCTCGATTGGAGCTACCAAGACCAAATACGTATAATAGTAGCCGCAAATTAAAAGACGTTGAGAACTTCCTCTATGTTATGTCTTTGGAGCCTTCTTTCTTCTGATACTCGATGAGGGACTCGGCCACAACATAGAGGAAGTTTTCTACGTCTTTTAATTTACGGCTACCATTATACGTATCTGGTCTTGGTAGCTCCAATCGAGGAGTCACCCCGGTGACTCCACTTAACCCATTGGCATCAAGTCGTGTCATATGCCTCTTTATTTTAGCCTTTGCTGTGTCGAGCTCGTTCTTCAAACCCTCGACGGTGTCTTGGAGAGTGGTGATAAGAGAGGCATTGGCTTGACAAGCTTTGTCATTTCGGTCCACCACTTCGTTGAGAGCCCCAAACGTCTCTCGTACTTGTTGCACGGTCCCTAGTAATTCTTCCCTAAAATTGCTCCATGCAAATTGTGAATATATCCTTCACGGTGTCGGGATGCTCCTCCCAACGTTCTTGGTGTTCCGCGAGCTGTAATGCGAGTCCAGAGATTGATTAGTCTCTCCCCTTGCCCCTTAGTGACTTTTTCGCCTACGACGGTCTCTTGGGCAGCAATCGACTCCATTGGTCCCTGCACTACTTCTGACTCACCAGATTTTGTTATTAACTATTACTAGTTTTTATTTTTGTAATTGTGTAATACACGAATGTCTTGGTTTGTTCAAATCAAAAAAAAATTTAATGGTAAATGATGAATCTCTAGTTTTTATATTGTAGTTGCCTAATTGGGTTATAAAAATAACAAGATGGGTAAGTCTTTTTAAGTTTTTGAATTGGTCTTTTAACTCTAAGAATTGACATTTTAACTCTAAGAATTGACATTTTAATTTGTGAAATTGGTAAAAGAAAATTGTACAATTGAGCCGGCCCAATAAAATGCGTCTCACAAGTGAGGCGGTCTTACCCAAGTTTTTGTGTAGTAAGGTTCTGATTACTTTATTAATATTTTCTGACATATAAACTTCTTTCTTTTTCATTAATTTTTATCATACAGAAACCTAATTAGTATATTTTCCATTAGAGTATTAATTCTTGATATAAAGAATTATCATTTTAAAGTTAAATTACATATAAAATAAGATGCAATGTGTTTTTTTGTTAATGCTCTAGTTTTTCTAAATATGTTACGTATCAATCACAGATTTTATTTTATTTTCTTAATCAAAATTTCAACATAATGATATCAATATAGTATGCGTCAATGTCAAACTATTTGTTATTAACTAATTATCATGTCATAAGTTTAATTATTTAAGTACCTATGTAAATGATTATATCAAACTAGTATGAAAACTCGTGTAATGCATGAATTTGTTAGTGTGAAATATATATAAACGCAATTTCAAATAATAATGTAAGTATTGTATACTATCGTTTTTAAATTTACCAAATTCATGATTTTTTGAATCAAAATATAATAACTGATGTTTATTTTAATTATTTACCTGATACATAACTTTTTTTTTTCCACTAAATTGAACATATTAAATTCTAAGTTAACAAAATACAATTGTTATATATCATATAAATACTTTACCTAATTTAGTTTCAAACTTAAACAAAAATATTAGATTCTAAATTTGATAAATATTTTCATGCCTCTTTAAATGATGACACTTGGAATTTTCCAAGACTTTTATAATATTGTATGATTATTAATGATGTAATCTCCATTTCTATATTAGATTGATTGCATATATAATCTTTTAATCTAATTTTCTAATCTTAATAGAAATGATTAAGTCAAAAAATTTAATATGTTAATTTTTTAATTCTTGTTGCTAAATATTTCAATTTATTCATTTATCATTTTCAGCATGATTACTAATAAATAACAATTAATTGATATATTTTTTTAATATTGGCAGAATATGACAGGTGTGCAAGATCATGTGATGCCATTTAATCATTTTCGTCCAATTAATTTTTGTTCATTTGTTAAACCTCTTCGGAGATTGACATTTAATACTTCAACTCTCACTATATTGTATGATACATATTTATATTGTAGAATATGACAAATCATATGCCTTGTAATTATTTTTCTACAACTTTTTTTTTTATTATATTATGATATAATTTGATGAAACACAAATTTGTGAAATTAACACTCTAATAAGTTTAAGAATGTTAATAGTAAACAAAATAGAAACTAGATGACATTTTCACAAAGAAAGTTCTGACTTGTATTTTTTTTTATTGAAAACTATATGTATAATTCCATTATTTAACAAGAGATTACATTTATTACTTGCATATTTAACACACCTTACACAAGTAAAAAATAAACCAAATAATGTACACTAATCCTATAAACTACCTATCACACTGCAAACAACACAAATCCAACATTACAACTTTTTTATGTCTATTAGAATTTGCTCTATTTGAACAAAATAAACTTTTATTATAAATTATTAAAAAGAAAATTTAAAATTACAGAATAGTATAATCTAATCAAAGGGAATAGACTAAATTGATGAGTGGATTTGCCCACCTCTTCCAGAATTAACTGGTGGCTTTTTTGGCTTTGTCACCCCTCTACTCTTCACTTGAACCTTATTCTGTAAAACATCAACCCATAAAATAAATAAATAAATATTTAATTATATAAATTTGTAGGAGAAAAGCAATTAAATTAAACCATATTAATAATATAAAGGGTGTTTGCCTGTTTGGTTCATAGTTTTTTTTCTTAGCTTTTTGCTTGATTTTTTACTTTTGGCTTATTGATTGGTCAAACAGCCAAAAATAGTGTTTGATAAATGGGTTTTAACGCAGTTGAAAAACTATTTTTAAGTCAAAATGAAAGAGCTGCTCTAGTTAACTTTTTAGTTGACTTTTGGCTTATTGACTCATTTTTCTATAATAAACGACCAATATTCAAATTTATCACACATCTCCATAAACAGCTCAGCTTGCTTAAAAGCGGACAAAAAAATCAATATTTCCATGTTAAAACAAACTAACTAATAAAGACACAACCAACCGCCAATTGCCAAATATCCAAAATAATTTGAGATTAGCAGATCATGTAATACCGATATACTCATAAGAAAGATGCATATAAAAGGTAAAGAAATAAGAAGAGTAATACTAACAGTGATGTTGATGTGTGTGTCAGCTTCAGCAGATTCATTAATTGTATTTTGTGATGAAAAACAACCAAAGTCAAGAAACCTCTTTAATGGTTTCATGGTTTGTTGAAGAGAGTTGTATCCCTTCATTTTTATTTTTATTTTTATATAAAAAAAATGGTGGTTTATTATTTGAGATTAGTTGCTGGGTTGCTTCTCTTTATTTATGGTGTGTAAGCTTGTTGGAGCTGGCCCCACTTGTCTGCCTTGTGCAATATCATAAATCATTATGAGATTGTGTGACTAATTTTTTAATGTGTGAAAAGTCATCATCTATCAACAATTTTACCTAATTCTTTTTTTAATAGGGTGCATGAGTAAGAAAAATTTTTGATCTATGACCAAATTGTTTTTTAAGAAAGGGAAATGGGAAAGTGGAAGTGAAATAAATGATTTATAGTGGTTACATTAGCATAGTAGTATGTTGTGAAGAGAATGATAAATGATAATTTAATGTTAAACAATTAATCTTGAACAATTGAAAATCAATGGTGTTCCAATAGGAAACAATGAAAGGAAATTATATCTTTGAGTGGTTGTGGTGGTTGAACAATGGTTAGTCGAAGAATAATAGGAATCATATAGCTGATATTCAGGGACGGTGCCTCCAAAACGCCTAAGTTAGTATCCCAAATATCAGCTATATGATGTAGTAGTATTTTAGAGAGAGAAAGTCTAATTTACCCTAGAAAGACAAAAATCAAATTAAAAGAAATCCTTCTACTTACCTCATTTTATAACAGGTGCTCTCTTGAGAGACTGTCTTTTATAAAGACGACTCTCAAAAGTTCAGTCAAAATCTATATTTAGAGTTTTAACAATATATATTTAGAATTGAACTGGGTTTTTGAAAGGCGTCTTTACAAAAGACGGTCTCAAGTAAGAATTTGTGTTTTTATAAGGCTTTAGGTTCAGCCTAATGGGCCTTTTTAGGAGCATTTAGCCCATCTAACATATAAGCTCATATTTTATTTACAAACAAATCTTTAATCATCAAGAAAACAGAATAGAAAAAATTAGGGACTATAATGCATAATCTATAGAGTAATATAATCAATCAATACTAATATTTAATGAGGATAATCTAATGTGAATTATGTCTACGCTAAGTCTAGTTGTATTGTATGTGCTTATTAATTGATGAGAAACAAGAATTCTTCTAGAACTCATTGATGGTCTACAACGAAGATTCTCCAAGAATTGGAGATATAATGTTCTAAGTGTATTACGAATATATTTGTAGATTAATATATAGTCTTATTTACACATACATTAGCCTCATGATTGAATCAAAATAATGCTAAAAACAACACAATAGCCTGAAATCGAACTGACTTTTAGAAGCTGGCTAATCTTCAAGCTGGCTCGGCTTAAGGCATAAGCCTCAAACCAATTTTCTAGAATTCTTAAAGTGACTCGACTTAAGGTCTCCTTGAAAGCAAATATCTTTTAGCCTCAACACGATCTTTCATATTTAACTCACTTGATAAAAGCTTCTTCAAAGCCACCAAATCAAGCATATTAGTATCTCACCATATGCAACCATCATGTCCTCCACATATGACGTGAGATAAATCAAGAACCAGTTACTCTTCATGAAGGATTTAAACCTTGATACCTATGTCTTAGAGATTGCTTTAAGCCATAAAGATACTTCTCCAAGTGGCACATACGATTTTCTTTACCGTACTACCTATCTGAAAATTCCTAAGGATATCAAATTCCTTTTTAAAACCAAAACATCTCTAACATCCATCAAAGTTCCAACCAATATCATCATCATATCCAAAATCTTGTGAGTTTCACTAAGTTTATTTCTACTCTATATCCTACACCTAGGTATTGTTGTAGAAATCAAATGGTGAAATGAGAGCTAGGGAACGAGATAGACAATACAATTAGTCAGTGTGAACGGAAATTTTTGTTTTGATATAATTTTTAAAAATTTTGATCCGATCTGAAATTAATGACAAATCCTACCGAAACAACTAAAAATTAGTGGGGTTTTACTGGAAAATTTGGACACTTGAACGAAAATGTTCACGGGTTAAACTTGAACAAAATCCAAACCCTACCAATTTGACCACAACATTTTCGGTTTTGCAATTTTATTTTCCACATCATCATATGATCCCCTACAAATCAATGTTATTATATACATATTATTTTGAAAAAAAATTAATGATAAAGAAAAGTAATTAGGAGCTTATTAGATATTATGGGGCAGTGTGCAAAATTAATCTGCCTTGGTAGCATTTTGTCTTGGCAAAATCAAATCCTAACTATTTTTACTCTCTACTATTCAATATATATTATTGTTTCATGTAATTTTTGACACTATTTACCTAGATAATTTTTCATGTACTTTTAATTAATACTGGTTATAATATAAATAGTTAAATAAGATTTTGTTTGATTCCTATGTAGATTTTATTAATATTAATTATTTTAATTTTTGATCATCCTCAATTAGATTTATATAGAATTGAAATAGTGCATTGACTAGATAGAGTGCAAGTAGTATAATGTCTTAATAAGACATACACAACTTTTCATGATTATATGAAGTACTCCTTTTGTTAGTTACATTATACTTTTTGTACAATTTTCAATTATAATTAAAGTCTTGATATCTATAAATACACTTTACAAATAATTATGAAAATAGTATATTAAAATTCTATACATCGAAACACATTTAATAAGATTCCATATGAATATATTTAAACTTTAATATAGCCATGAAAATCGATGTCTAACATTCTCTCTCCTTAATTATGAATAATCAAAACATAACTCTTGAAATGAAACAAAGGGAGTAATATTTAGTTATATAAAAGGGTCTACTATTTATTATTGTACATAATGAAAGTTATGAAAAGTGTTCCATAAACAATACATTTGTTTTTCATAAATAGCCATATTCTCTTTTGGTTACCATTAAAATTAAATTCTTGTGGGAATTTATTATGCACAAGAGTTTAATTTTCATAATGATTTCCTAGAAATTAAACAATATTGTTTGGTTGACCATATGATTTTAGATTAACACAAGAATTTATAATTACTAATTAAAGAGGTATCATAGTGATTAAATTTTTACAAGTCATAGGAGTTAACTTTCGTTGTAATTTTAAATTGTTGTATTATTAATTGCTAACCAACGCAAACACAATTTATTTTGACATTTTCAAAGAAATTCAAATTATTATGCTAATTAGTAAAACCAAACAAGTACATATAAGCATATAAATTTGAATTTTATAGCAAATGCCAAAATTAATTGTGTTTGCTTAGCAATTAACGTAAATTTCTACAACTTGTAGGAATTTAATCACCATGTTAACCATTAACCCCTTAGTAACAAATTTTTGTATTAATTAAATTTCTATGGCTAATCAAATAATATTGTTTAAATTTTTGAAAATTAGCGAGGGAATAAAATTCATTTTCATGGTATAAATTACATTTCCATGAATATATAATTAATTTCAATGGCATTCAAACGAGTCCCATATATATTTTGTGCTAAATTTATACTCAAGAAAAAATATTTTTTTTGTTTGGTACAAATTAAGGAAAAAATATATGAAGTAGACAACTCATATAATCATTAATCAACGAGATACATTAAATTACTGAGTTTTCAATGATTTGTGATTTTATATTATTTATTTGGATTTATCGATGCAGCCATGTACGTTTAAAGTTAAATTTTGATGTTAACGTACAACACTAATGAAAATGTGCTTTCCTGATTTCAGTCGTTGGATTGATCTAATCCCACTAACTTATCTAATATTTTATGTCCATCCAACGTGCTTCATGTGATGTCATCATAATTTACATCATACTCCCTCCTAGGTAGCTCAAATAAGATACTTGATTTTTCACGGATTTTAAGGTGAATCAAAATGGATTCCTTTGAGTAGGAGAGAGAGTGATATTATGGGTTTTAATAAATTGATTAGGAAATTAGTGATTCTCTCCTTTTTTTGAAAATATTGGTTGGAATATTTAAATCTAGAATATTTTACACCATAAAAAGTACATACAAGTTTTTATAATAGCCGGAAGATACATGGTTCGGGTTAAATTACTAAATTACATATTGTTCCTACGGTCCTACCAATATATAACATACGTAACCCCTTAAGAAAAATTACATTGATTCAATTACTTTATCTCCGCAAGCCTTCTCAATTCTTCGACGGTGTCGGTGTAATTCATATCGTTCTTGATCATGTGGGTGCGAATTTTTTTCCGATCGGCGACTTCAGATTTAGTACGTTAAGAAAAAAATCAATGCATTAAAATTCTCAAAAATTGCCACGTTATTTTAAACAACCAAAATTTCAATTTTTTTGTAAACAAAAAATCATCATTGTACAAATCACATTTAAATTGAAAATCAATGAAATGTCTAAAAAATCAAACACATCTCAGGCGCCAAAAATGAAACAGAAGCAGAGACATTCATGGCACTCCAAAAAAACAGGCGCCAATGAAACAGGTTTAAAGTAACCAAATTAATCCCAAAACAAATGGCGCCATAAATGGCAAAAAAACACACAAACAACTTCAATAAATACAGAAGCAGACATTGCATTCAATGCACTCAAAAAAAAAACAAAGTGTTGTGAACAATGCATTTGAAAATTTAAGTCACAAGTGTTTGAGATTTGTGTTCATTACATTACAAGCTTATATGATTGAAACAATGAAAAGGCAAGGGGGTATTGATTATCATATTCCACACATGAACAAAACAAAGGCTGCTAGGGAGGGGACTTTGCCAAACTGCCTTGGTGTGGAAAAACAATTAGTGTTGGACTCCCTACAACATTTATTCACAAGAATAAGTTCACAAACAATGAACCAATTGGTTGACATGATAGGGTATCAAGGGGGTCTTGATGATGCACAAACCATGTTAAACCAGCAACAACAACAGCTTGTGAACACCACAGAATAGCAACAACAGCCACACCAACAACCAATCATGACCATCAATACCCAGTAGCAACAACCACAACAACAACAAATTATGAACATCAATACCCAGCAACAACAGCCACAACAACAAGCAACAACAAATACCCAGCACCAAGCTCAGACATCAGCAACCACAAGCAACAACAAATACCCACAACCACTTACTAGTTGAAGAACAAAGGCAAAGAATTATTTTTTGGACAAGTTTTTGAGATCTTTAAAATGGTTGTTTAATTTAAAACTCTCAGAATACTTAACAACTTCAAATCATTGAGAAAAACGAACATAATTTGCGCTTTAGTTTTGGGAAAACTTTCCAAACCCTAAATTTTAGTTCGTTTATTTTTGTGTGGCAAATTTAATTGCTCTCAACAAAAAGATCATTGAGCAACATGCATCAACATAAATTAACCAAAAAAAAAACAAAAAACATCATAAGTCAAAACGCACCCACAAGAATAGAAACATACTCGAAAATGGGCCAAGGTTATCAAACCAATCTTCATCCTCACAATTAGTGTTAGAGAACACAACATCAGCAGAAGTATACTCACGATCTAGGTTAAGATCAGGCTCTGGAGTGTAGATGGGCTCTCCTTCAGAGTCTAGTTTTCTACCCCACTTAGGATCTGTCTCAGTTGAAGAGTCATCATCTTCATAAAAATCATAAAACCCATCGTCGTAATACTTAGGGTTTGAGAGAGGGGAGTTGCGAATTTTCAGAGGGAAAACATCAGGTGAGGAATTAGGGTTCTTCGGAGGTGAAGTAGTGGGAGTTTTAGGGTTTTCCATGAAAGAGAAGAGAGAGAAGAGAGAATGAAGAAGAATGGTGAACAGTGACGAAGAAAAACCCAGATCTGGGTTTGAAGAACAGTGAATGTTCTCGAGAGAGAGGATGAAGATGAGAGATTATGAGGGAGATGAATGTTCTGGAGGGTGGGTACGTATAAAATAGAGGGAAATGGGAAATGGTAGGGTTTAATTAATTGTTTAGGGAAAAATTAGATAATTTTATTAAGGTTAAAAAGTAAATTAGTAAAGTGAATAAGGGTATAAGGGTAAAAAATTCATGCCAAAAATGAAAATGGGACATTTTGGGTGCTTGACCCAAAATAGAAATGGGACATTTTGGTTGAATAGGAGGGAGTATAATTTTTTTTTCTGTTTGGAATATTTTATCTTATGGGAAGAAAAATTTGAAAAATAAATTTATGTAAGATCTCGTTAGATTCGTCTTGATGTATACGTTTTTATTATATATTTTTTATAATTTTTTATTACGCGTATTAAGCTATATTGAAACATAAAATTTGCTTTGAAAACTACAAAATGTAAATGAGATGAAAAAAAAGAGGGAGTATGATTTTTCATTTTTTATTTTTATTTTTTTATTTTTTTTATTAAAAACTAATTCAAAGAAAAGGGAATATTAGGTGAGAAATGAATTTATGATTTTATTTGGCAAAATTAATAGTACTTACTCCAATTACTCCAATTCTCTACAAAAAACTAAGAAAAGTTTGTTATTGAATTAGAAGTTTATGAGACCGAAATTATTGTGTACTCATTTTTTATTGTGTAATCAATATTTATGTATTAATATATGATTTAAAATAATAATTAAGTAAAATATATTATATATTTATGCATTAGTTAATGTAATTAATGTTTGATATTTACATTTTCTTTTTTATAAATGGCCCTAAGTACTATAAAAACATTTTCTTTCTATAAAGAATGTGTAATGGTGAATCACTTAATTAGTTTTATCTTAAAAAAATTCATTTCCTGAGACCATGCTTTATGCGAGAGTGAAACATAGGATTGACGTAAGCATGGTAGGATTCTAGTACTGCTAATTTTTAACATGCGGAAAATCAAAACCTCTTTAAGACTTGATTATTGATATGAAATGAAACAAGTAAATATCGGAATGAGAAACTTATACCTTCGTAGCGTGAATCCATTAGCAAAATACAATCACAAAACAAGAACCGTAAACGAAGTTCTCCTCTAGTACTGTAGTCCACCAACAATGTCTGTAAGGCCCCATATACTAGCTAGTATGTCATTTAACATGTCTCTTCACATGTACTTATTTCGCTATTTTTTTTTATTTTTTTTATTTTTTTTGCATATCATGTACTCTTCACATGTCTCTCTATATAGCATTGAAAATGGAATTCTAAGACCCTTCAGTTCACCTTAATTAGACGTTAACAAAAAGAACAAAAATATTCTCTTAAAAATCCAATAACTTACATAATAATTAGGGGTTACACTTACTCATATAACCATATATTTAATTTAATAACAATAATGGAGGAATTTTGAATACTATCTAGTCCAAGTAAATCAGTCTTATGAATCTAAACTCATATAGATCCAAACATACAAAATGATCTCACACATTAATACAGTGTGACCTATAGGATTAGTGACATAAAGCTCCAACAATTATCAAATAACAATTATGACATTTATTGGTCTATAGTAAAACATAAACGTTGCTCATTAATGTAAACTAAATTAAATCCTTGTCGTATAGTTACTCAGCTACATTAAACGACTTATCATTAGTTATTTCCACAACGAATCTTTCTATTTATAACACAAATGTTAGACAAAAATATAACCTTGTCCATCCTCATTTTACATTTTAATAATGTTTTTGGTACCCACATGTTTTTCACTAACTTTATAAAAACATTTTTATTAGTTGTGGTCTCTATATTTTCTCCACTAACCTTCATAATATTTTTATATTATTTATAGTCTCCAATTTTCCAATATTGAATTCATTATTCAATAAAAAATATATTCACTATTTAAAGGATTTTATTTTTTTGAATTTCCGTGATTATTACTTGTGAGAACTTTATAACTTTATCAAAGAACGCGGAGAAAAATATGCCTTTAGGGCGCCTTGGATGAGATCCAAGACGAGAAGTGTTGTTATCTAGGTAGAAGCACACTATGGGCACGTCTTCAAAGTTGATCATTATGAGAATTTTTCATTTAGCGTTTGTGAATCTCAATTTTATTGACGATTTTGTTGGGCGTCTGAAAGTTATAATATTTTTGGTCTTTAAATATTTAGACCTACTTATTAATTATAACTTTGGTTAGTTTCTTTTGGAAGCTTTAAAATTATTTTTTTAGCCTTTTTTTATATAGCTACAAAAAGGGGGCAGCAGTGGGCTAAACACCAGCATACAAAAATAGTAGAAAAAGAGAGAGAGAAAAAGCGGGTTGTTAATTTAAAAATCAGCCTGCATTTTTGTGTATGTTGTAGGGGACACATAAGACTTCAATCTGAACAGTGGTGATCGGGTTTGGTGGTCCAGTGTGCCAGAATTCACGCCTGGACAGTGGTTGTCCTGTTTTTTGTGAAATTTTCTTTATCTTTCTTCTTCTATTGTATTCCTCTTATTGTTGATGGTTGACGGAGGGTAGTGCACTTTATTAGATTGCTATTGGTGTTTGTACTCTCATTTTATCATAATAAGAGTGACTTGGGTGGACTCCCTTGACTAGTCCCGTGGTTTTTATCCTTCACACCGAATGGGTTTTCCACGTAAAAATTCTTGTGTATTATTATTAGCAATTGTTTATTATTGCTTGTCTTTTGATGCTCATTGTTGGTTATTATTGGTGATTAAAGTGAGTTAGGGTTTAGTCTTGGTTTGGTTGATTATTTTGCGTAAATTAATCTTGGTGTGGGTGTTGTTGGAGTTGTTATCAACCCTTTGTGCCCAACAGATTCTTCTCAGATTTAACGGACATAGCTATCACTTTGATAGTGAACTACATAAATTTATGTTTTTCTCTCTTTATTGTTTTATTATTGTTCTCTTTATCATGTGTCATCTGGTTACATTTCTTCTAGTGCACATCACGTAGCATCACATTGAATAATGTAATTTTTTAGAACCATAGAACTTGTTTATTGTTTAACCACATACATAATTAATGTTTATCTCTACTATATTTCCATCATAGGAAATACACATATACATACAAACACATTTTATAGTACATAATTTAGTTCAATAAAGAAGGAAAACAAAGGATATATTACTTTTGTTCTATTTGAGATTTTTTATATGATGAATCTCAAAAGCTCTCACATGAATTAATATACGTAATATAGTAATCTTATTGAGACAAAAACGTAATATATAATGTATTTTAGTTTGAAAAATTAAAAAACAATGAAAGCAAAGTTCAACGAACATGAACATGAAGTTGATGTTCATCAAATTTAAGTTTGAGAGCTGTGAACTTGGCCAGGCCTCCCTGATTTGATGGTTGGTTTAGTTGGTTTCGTTACTTTCAATTCCCTTGATGCACTTTCACTATACACTTCAACCTGCAACGATAAAATAAATTAATTAATAGTTTAGTATTCAATCAACTACGATATTTTAAAGTTTAAATTATTCTCTTGAGAAACCGTCTCTTTGAAAGACGTATTTCAAGTCTAATCCATTAAAGATGGATGTCTACTTATCGTATTCTTTAATGTTTACTTACATTATCCTTAATGTTTACTTACCGTATCCGATCCTTAATATGTCTACTTTCAATATTTTAAATATCTACTTATATCATTCTTAATGTTATCTACTTACATCATTCTTAATGTCTATTTACAATATTTTACAAAATATATAGTAGGCCGACCTAATTAGAAATGATCTCTCAAAGAGATCGTCTCTTACAAGAATTTGTGAAGTTGTAAGGTTCGAAGTACCCCTTTAATATACTTAAGATAAATTCCACGTGGTAAACCTGATCGAGGTTTTGGGTTTTCAACGTGAAAAACAAAACTTTAAAAAAATCCACGTGATAACCCTATTTCACCGTGACATTTTTGCACATAAAATAAAAGCAAACATTTATTTCAAAGTTTTAATTATGCGACTCACCATTTCAAATGCCATTAATTTTAAGCTTTTCCCACAAAACAAAAACCCCAAATTACCATTTCGAAGCTAATATAAAAAATTGTCCATGATACTATATTTTTTAGCTTACAGTTTAAAAGTGATTTTTCAAATAAATTTTTTGAAATATGACCGACCGACAAATTAAAGCCAAAAATTGCAAATTTATTTATAAATACTCCCTCCAATTCACCCAAGTTGTCCCATTTGAGTTGGGCACAGATATTAAGAGTGGGATGGGGTCCACCAAAAAAGTGGTAGTGGAGTATTTTAATTGATTAAATTAATTGTAAAGGTGGTAGTTGGGTATTGAGATTTGGAAAAGTGGGGGTATTTAGGTAAAAAAAGATGGACAAAAAAGAAAATGGCACAACTTGAGTGAATTGCCCATAAAAAAAAATGGGACAACTTGGGTGAATTGGACGGAGTATAAATTATACATAAAAAAAAGTACTTACAGTAGTAGTGATTAATAGTTCCTGATTTGTGGCCCTAATCGGCATGGGAGCCATGACATTAGAAGTTTTAGAGGCGTCAAGCTTCTTTGTTTGAACTTGATTATTCATTTTCTTCTTCCACTAATTGTAATTAAGTCTTACAATTTAATGGTTATTGTTATTAATATTTACTTACCCCTTATTAAAATTAGCGATAGGTCGGACTATATATATATATATATATATATAGAAGTTATTCTAAAGCCAATCCAATCCAAGCTATCTCAACAAAGTATTATTGAAAATAAATAAAATAATTAGTTTATTAATTAATTACTTGCGTTTCTCAAGTTGATTTATTAATTACTTGCCTGTTATGCATGTGTATGACTTTATATCAATAATAATACGTTTTTGTTTCGTGTTAGGTTGTTACTGATAACTAGTATTATACTCGTGCTATGCACGGATTGCGTTTAAATTTTATACTTAGCGAAATAAATTTTATATTCATGTTCAGACATCTTATAATTACTCTTGTTTTTGTAGATTTTAAAGTTGCTCAAGGAATATGATTTTCCCTAGGTCCTCTATTCGAGATCCATAAGTTTCGTAATTGTAGTACTAGTAACCAATGGAGGCTTGAATTGTAGTACTCTGCGGTTGAAAAAAAAAATATAAGAGACATTGATTAATACAAAATTATAGCAGTAATTAGTGAGAGTAAACCTTTTAAAATGGTTGATAAATTACATAATTCCTTTTGTTAGATAACAAAATAATTTACCTCATTATCCATCAAGATCATGTGTAACGCAATTCCTTTACCTTGTCCCTTACTCATATCTTCCATTGATTTCCATGTATATATATGACTTTAGCCTTAATTTCGAATAAACTCTTTGATTCTTTAATTTCGAAAAGTTTTTTAAATGGTAAAGTCATTTTTGCATCAACAAATAAATAATGCTTTATAATTTGACCAAAATTTTTAAGTGACATAAAATATTATCAAGTAATGAGTGTATATTTATAGTATATTTTCATCTAATCTCCTTTTCAAAACAACCTAGAGATAATTGAAAGGTATAATTTTCTATTGATTTATTTTTATTATTAATTAATAATAATTAATTTAGATATTATTATGTTCAATTAGGAGAATTAATTAATTGAAAAAATGAAATGAAAGATTTTTATGTGAGAAATTTTCTCCATCCAATCTCCATTTCTAAACAACCTAGAGATAATTGAAAGGTATAATTTAGATATTATTATGTTCAATTAGGAGAATTAATTGAGAATATGAAATGAAAGATTCCATCCAATCTCTATGTTTCTAAACAACCTAGAGATAATTGAAAGGTCTAATTTTTTATTAATTTATTTTCATTATTAATTAATAATAATAATTAATTTAGATATTCATAAATTTTTTTTATTGTTTAACTTTTTTTTTGAAAGATATTAATAAATTGACAATTGGCACAAATGATTAAGGAAGTGCCAAATGGCAAAAATGTTTCTCAATTAGTATCTTGTATGATGATGACATTTTTTCTTATAATTATGGGTTGATTATGGTCGTTCAATGATATCAATAGACAGCATTCAACTTATCTATTTAATCATATACCCGAAATACTAATGTATTGTATTGGTTATGTTAGCTGGAGTTTTGTTATATGACATCATTGATCTAGATTCAAGCCTCATTAAACGTAATTTTTCAAACTCTAGAATGCCTATTTGCAATTTAATCGACATTATAAAAAATATTTATTGATATTATTTAATTTTGTTGTAGATCCGCCTCTACTTATAATATGTCACTGTAATTGCAATCTCAAACTTATTAATTTGTTTATTGTCATTTGTCAAATTGTCTTATATCCTCTAATGTCAACTTAAATTGCATCATATCATTATATATCATTAGACTAGAAAATAATACTCCTTTGCATCATATCATTATATATCATTATATATCCTCTACTTTTCCAAATTTTTAGAAAATAAAATAGGAAAGTTAATTTTGGGTTTTTAGTTGAAACAATTATTAAAAAGTTAAGTTATTTTAATTATAAACCAAATTTGTGCTATGGGCAAAAAGTACTTATTTTGGAAATTAAGTTCATAAGTTACTTATTTTTTTGACTTTTTTTAATATGAAATTGCTTATCATTAAATTTGAAACATTTTCCATTTTGGTTCGTCACACATAATTTGCATCAGTTTTATTTTTGGACAATGACCCACCACTTTCTTTTAATCTCATCCATACATTTTAATTTTCTTTTAATTTCATTCATAAAATTCATTCTCTCTTTTCATTTATGACCAATTTCTTAAAAATCCCCTTCCCTTTAATTCAATCCTATCAGAACAAATGAGTATTTTTTTAAACTTTCGTGAAATATTGGTATAACCGTATAAGTGCAATCAAGATCTAATTGATATATGAGCGTCATATAGATCATTAAAGATTAGATATTAATTAATTCTTAATTAATGTACAAATTATAATTGCTTGGATTGAAAGAAGAACTACTAATTAAATCATACTCTCTCTCTTTCTTTTTAAACGTTTATTTGTTTTTTTGCACGTTTGTCAATACACTAATTCAATCTTTTTTTTTTTTTGCCAAATAATTTGTATTATATACCAAAAGAAGACACAACGCAACGCTCCAGCTGGAAATTAACTCCAACTCGAGCCACCAAAAACACCAACGCTCCTTACAAAAATATGGGAGCGAAGGCCCAAAAAAAAAACCCCAAAAGGGACAACTACTTAATTTACAAGCATCTCTCTCATTCTAGTATTAACCCTCCTAGCTAATCTAAAGATTACACTGTCAATGACTTCCTTCAGATTCCTAGTGTGGTTATCAAAAATTTTCCTGTTGCGCTGCATCCATATGCTGTAGATCATCTCCGTCCAGAGGCCTACAATAAGCTTGGCTCGATCTGTTTTCTTCCTGTTTATTTTGTTCATCTTGAGATTTTCATTTGGAAAATTGGAGCCTTCTAGACTGCAAGGAAGGAAACTGAACAGGCGAAGTTTGACTTCCCGGGCGTATTGGCAGCCAAAAAAGAGGTGCTGAGCCGACTCATTTTCACTATTACACATAACACAAGTGTCATCCGGGATCTCCATCCATTTTCCGACTCTATCTTTCGTTGTCAATCTATTCTGGATAGCAAGCCATGTGATGAACCTGGCACTCGGGCTGGCACAATTCTTGATCATGATGTTACCCCATGGGACTTTGGGGGCTTCCGCAATGAGTAACTCATACACCCTACCAATCGTGAACGTGTTTCCGTTAGTAATCTTCTCCCAGCCGCCAAGCTTCTCCACGATTTCCCTTTGCTTGATGATCTTCTTAAAACTCAGGATGCGTGGATAGACACCCTCACATCATGAACCCCTTGAGCTTTCATATAGTAGCTGTGAACCCACTTAACCCACAGATTATCCTTTTTACGAGCAAGGTTCCACAGGTGCTTTAGCATTGCGGATTTGTTCCATACGTACATATCTCTCAGATTTAGCTCCCCTTTTGAGTAAGGCAAAACCATTTGGCTCCACGCGACCGCAGCTTTTCTGGATAACCCATCTTTACCCGTCCAGATGAAGGATCTACAAATATCCTCCAGCATCTTGATCAGCTTTTTTGGAAGACAGAATATTTGAGCCCAAAAATTTTGCATGCCACCAATAACACTCCGCACGAGCTGGACCCTCCCGGCATACGAGAGAAGGCGAGATGACCAGTACCTGATTCTCCCAATTATCTTATCCACCAGGGGTCTACAATCTCTAGAGTTCAGCTTCTTGGAATGAAGGGGAACTCCTAGGTAACGGAACGAGAACTCACCTTCCTCCATATGCAAAAGACTCAAAATGCGATCTTTACCTTGACTATCTATCCCGGAAATGTAGACGCTACTTTTACTCGTATTGGCCTCCAGACCTGATGCCTTTGAAAAGCGGGAAAAGGTACCCATCAAGCTGTTGACTGAGGGGATATCTGCTTTGCAGAACATGAGCAGGTCATCCGCGAAAAAGAGGTGTGTAATGTTGACATTCTTGCAACGGGGGTGGAAGTGAAAGGTAGCGGTGTCATCTTTGTTGTGCATCAGTCTGGATAGGTATTCCATTGCAATGGCGAATAGATAAGGGGAGATTGGGTCCCCTTGGCGCAACCCTTTTTTGGCAGCAAAAGGCTTGAGCGGAGAACCATTTACCAGAATCGAGAAAGAGACTGTCGTGACACATGCTTTGATCCAATCCACAAATCTGGAGGGAAAGCCCATCTCATCCATAATCGAGAACAGAAAGCCAGCTTATCGAATCATACGCTTTACGAAGATCCATCTTGATCATACATCTAGGGCTATTATTCTTGCGAGAGTAACCTTTGATGAGCTCTGCGGCGAGTAAGATATTATCTGTCATTTGCCTTCCTGGGATAAACCCTGATTGGGCTTGGTCAACCACCTGTCTTTACCTATCACTTTCTGAAGCCTACCAGCTAGGGTTCTGGAGATGATCTTGTATATCACGTTGCAGCAGGCCACTAATTCAATTTTTAATATATCTAAATGTACATAATTAAAAATTATAAAAAAATATATTAACATAATTTATATTGAGATGAATCAAACAAGATCTCATTTGACTATATTTTAATTTATAGATATATTAAAAATAAATTTCAAATTAAGAATGATCTATGAATAATACTCAAACAAGCAGATGAGATGCTTGAAAAGATACAGAGGGAATAGTTGATATGATCGTGTGGCCTATAACATTTGACCATAGAATTACTTTGTCCATTCCAATTAATTTATATCAATTTACATATTAGCCAGTAACCTGAGAAATCGTCTTTTTGAGAGACACCTCTAATGCCCAGTTAAAGATGGTCTCTCAAATATTGTTTATTCCGCTTAATTACTACTCTTATTTTATATTTTGCTTTATGGGCCGACCCAATCAACGATGGTCTCTCAAAAAGATCGTTTCTCACCGGAATTTGTGTTTACACATTTATTTGTCTTGCTCATTTTCAATTATTTTCCATTTTAAAATGAACTACACCACCTTCTTTTAATTTTAATTACATACTTCCCCGTTCAACTATACTTGCTATATTTGACATTTTTACAAAATCCAATGTGCTAATTTGATCGTTTATATATTAAAATATACTCATCTAAAAATTATAAAAACTTAATATTATAAAACTATGCGATTAGACGATTCAAGCAATATCCCACTTGACTAATTTATTTTTTTACACATTATCCGCAATATATAAAATAAACTTCAATGATGAATAATGTCAAAAATCCTTATATAGCGGGCATTTTAGACTGAAGGAAGTATTTAAATTCTGTCTAATATTATTCATGCAATTTATTTTTTTTCTTCGGTTAATATCTCATTTTCATAATTTTCCATGCTTTTCTTTAAAGTCATTATTTTTGAGATTTTCTCTTTGATTCATTTGAGGATAAGAGGCAGTTAATTCATATTTGGAAAAAATATAGCCATGACATGATACTATCATTCTAAAATCTACTCCTTCCGTTTCTTTTCAAATGTTTCATTTGCTTTAGGGTACTATTCATCTATCATTTTTAATTTGTTTTTTATTCTTAATCTATGCATTAAAACATAGTCAAATAAGATCTTGTGACTTTACACAATTATACACAATTAATTATTAATTATTGCTATTAAGTACTTTGTTAAGGAACCAACTCAACCAAAAGCTTAAGCTAATGGTTGAGACTCCAAGATATGTTATATACTCTAACATAGTTCCTCCATTTTCATATGTTCTCTTCAAATAAAATTTACGAATTTTAATATCCGTTGACTATGATTTTGCATCGATTTATAAGAAAAAATATATTTATTTGAGATCTTATTAAATTCGTGTTAATATATACTTTCTAAATATCAACTTTAAAATTTTTTAAATTCACAATTAAATTTATTTAATTTTAAAGTTTACATTGAGATCCGATAAAAATTAAATGAAAAGAATATTTGAGAACAAAGAGAGTATTGAATAAAAAGCAAATGAGACATTTGATTGAATGAGTTGGATTGCTAGTAGACTATGCAACATTGTGAATTTGTGATCATGATCATCAAGAATAGCAAACCCAAATCATAATTCCTGTTTGTGACTTTACAATGTCAATCAAATAACTCCTCATTTTCATAAGCAAACATAACCCCACCAAAAACCACTTGAATTATTATTCCTTAATCAAAATCAAGTTAATTTCTTTAAATTTTAAATTAATTGATAATTAATTCCTTCCTTGCAGTCTCACCCATCAGTCACCACTCACCATCAACACCAGCTAGCTTTTGGGTTTACCTTTTTCCCTTTTGTTCGTTGTTCATTATTGGAAAACCCCCAAATATTTTCTTGGATTTCAATAACAAAAATGTTTGATTTTGGGGATGAATTCATACTAGACAACAATCGAATACCTTGGCTTATATGGATTCAGATTTTGGTCATGTTTCTTCTCACCTTTATCATTCTCTTCACTTACTTTGTTCTTGATTCTTCCCCCAATAATTCTTTGTCTACTATTTCAACAACTTTGGAGAATCCTTCAAGCTGCTCTGGAAGAACCCAGGTGTGATTTTGATTTGCATTCTTTGTTCTTGTTATGGGTTTTTCTCCATTTTACTTGCATTAATTGTAGATTATTGGGTTTAATTTTTGAATTATTTTAGTTCATTATTATGAATGAGATCTTGGGTTTAGTTGACCTGAAAAAAATTTCATTTTTAATTTTAATTTTAGTGTATTTGTATGCCTATTGTGATTAATTTTAAGGGTTTTTTGTTTCCTTTTTTGGGTTGACTTTGTTTAATCTAATTACTTAATTTTTGATCTTAACAAATGTTTATGGTGATTTAATTAGGAATTTGGTATGAGAATAATTTGGGTTTTTTGTGATTTCTCATTCTTGAAACTAGAAGGTTAGGGTAGTAATGATTTTGGATTTCTAATAGTCTCCGCAATTTTGTGGCTTTGTAATGTGCCTAATGTTTCATTTTGGTATGGAATATTGCTTTGCTGCAAATGAGGAATTGTGGAGAAATATATTTTTTTATTACTCAATAAAATCCTTGTACCTGAAACCCCCCAAAAAATGAGAATACTTGACATTGAAGAGCTGAATATTCTGTTACAATCAAAGACAAAAATAACATCATATGGTTGAGAAGATAGTTTAAGGCCATTGTATTGAAAACAGTTTGGTGACATACAAAATATTTGAAAGAATTTGCATTCGAGTAGGGGGCGCGATGGGAGGGAGCACTGACCAAAGTGGTTCATTAGAGGTACTTATTGGGTTAGAGGAAACTATGATATGGACCCGAGAAAGCAAAGACAAAGCCTTAGTTGGACTATAAATTGATGCAATGAAGTATGGATGCGCATTCGAATGAATCGATGTATAGGCGTAGACAGAGATAAATTGAGAAGATAATTTGTGTGTGTGGGTGGGGGATTGCAGAATCAGGCTCTTGGTTCATGTAACTGACCATCAAGGACTGTGTTTTTGTTGCATGATGAAATAGGATGCAATTTCTAGTCATAAATCGTGATGCTGCATATTTAGGAGGTGTTTGGTATGAAATTATTAGCTCTTGAAAACGTATTAGAAGTGAATTCGTTTCACGTTGTTTGGTAAGATCTTGGAAACACAATCTGTTACTGATGAAATGGAAATAATTGTTTTCTTTTCTTAGTTATACCAAACACTTTGGGGGCGTTTGTTATGATATTTGAAATGGAAATGGAAAGGTAACGTTTAAGAACAGGTAAAGGTAACAATAAGTATTAACCCATCTAGTTGTTTGGTATAAAATGTAATGGAAACACTCTGTTAACAAAAGTTAATTATAGTTTACCTGTTCTTTGGCAATAGCTATACAACTCCATGAAACTCAACACAATCTACTCATTGATCTCTATCACCATCACCACTACCGCCACCGTACAAACAACCGTCTCCACTACCATTGTAAGCCAAATTTCCAATTTCAACCATCAAAATTACTAAAAAAAACCACATTTTGATAAAAATCATAAAAAATTTCAACAACTTCAGTGTCATAAACTAAACTAGCATTGCAATACTTACAAGACAAGAAAAAGTCATATAAAATTACAATACAGTAAAACAACGGTAAATAATGACACAATCTTCTAACTATATGAGAACCTTAGAAAAATCATCAATTTGATTCTTGTTTTTCACATAAATGCTCACATCTCTATTCATGTGTTTGATCGCATCGTCGATGGTGAAGTAGATATTGACGTTAATGACGGTGTTGATGGCGGAATTTACGGCAGTGATAATGATCTTAAGTTTCCCTAGAAATTCTATTATACAAGAGATAGAGGAAGATGAAGAAATTAGGGATATTGATAGAAGAAGTGAAATCTAGGGTTTCAAAGATGAACGAGGAGAGAGAAAGAGTATGATAATGGAGTTTAGATCTAAGAGGTGGTGAGAAAAAAAAGGAAAAATAAAGTAGTTTAGTAAAGGATTTTGTTACCTCATTTGTATGAGCTGAATCAATGTAATGAATTTTCTTATCTGAGTCAACAGTTTTGGTTAACTAATTGTTACACCAAACAATAAGTAACGGATTCGGTTTATTCAATCCGTTACCAAAGCCCAAAATGCCATACCAAACACCTCCCTTGTAATAACACTTTACGTTATCCTTACCTCTTCTTATTTGTTTCCTTTCCATTACAATTTCACTCTTCATACCAAACACCTCTTTAGAATTTCTATTGTGGTATTTTATCAATTTCAAACAGAAACCAATTGCTCAAACTCTGACTATCATACAAATATTTTTATGAAAAGTACTTGGAAGTATTCACTATCTAGTACATTAAGGGGTGTTTGGTATGGGAATATAAAATGTAATGGAAAGGGAAATGATAAAGAGGAGTAAGGGTAAGAGTATGGGTTGTAGTTATATGTTGTTTGGTATGAAAATATAAGGAAAACACTTAATTGATCATAGAAAGGGAATTTGTTACTTGACATAATTGGGAGGTAACAAAGTAAGGGTTTTCATTACCCTCAAGAAAGGGATTGGATTAACCTAATATCATACCAAACAAAATATGTGGAGTAATGGTAATTGTATTCCTTACTTAGTATTAAAAAGTTCATACCAAACACCCCCTAAGTGAGAAAGTTTAACGAGGACTTACAATGCTGTCCATTGAGAAAGTATTTGGAAAGTAAGTTGATTTGAAGTTTGTAGGATGCAGAATTTGATCTGAAGTTTATGATCAATGCAAGTGTATTTGTTGTAAAGTACTATGCCATTGTTAGATCTCTCTAAATCAAGTCCGTTATGAAATATAAGGTAGATTTGAAGGCTTTTTTGGTAAGATATGTTAATATACCGGTATCTACTCCCTAGTTAAGAGGTTTATAGAGCAATGGAGTTGTGATATGACACTGAAATCTGAAGAGACTGCATTTGGTATTGGTCATTATGAAGCGAGTATAGAGTCCTCTATCTCGTGAGATGAAAGCATTTACTTAGCCTAATTCTTTACTCCCAAGGGTTGCAAGTTTTAGTAAGGTAACCAAGTTTATAATCAACTAAAAGTAAGTCTAATTAACACCTAACAAGTTCAGATTACGGTCGTTCTGGTGAAAAAACAGTATGCATCGAACGAACTACAAAGGTGGAGACTGGAGTAGTTACCATCTGACTAAGTAAATTTTCATCCTTGAGACAGATTAGAGAGACAAATCCACTATTATCATCATAAGAGATCCAATTGCAGTATTTTTTTTGTTTTAGCGCTTGTTTATCTATCTGCGCATCTTTCTCAAGCCGGGGGACTCTTTGGCTACATCCCCTTTATGGGTATGGGTTGCGGTCTTCCATCGCTCCCAAGAGCCTGGTCATAGTTTCTATAAGTGGAATACACTGTATACAATGATAATGATGCTTGTCTATCTACCAATTAATTTGATCTCCTGTTCTAGGATTTGGCTGACTAAGTAATGGTGATACAAATATGCTACATATAGAAGCATAACTATTATTATTTTCTATTTAATCTTATCCCATGTACTAGGATTTGGTTGACGAAATAACTAATGAATGATGATGCATACATGTGTACATATAGGATCTTCATACGTTCTAGGATTTGGTTGACGAACTAACTAATGAATAATCATACAATTATACAAAAATATTGAAACTCTGTGATTTGGATATTTTATCTGGTTCCCCATCTCCTATGGGAAGGGGATAGATTAAAATGGAGTGAGGCTTATCTCGTCAAATGTGTAAAAGGGGAAAAAGGATGTGTAAATTAGATATGTTCCTGAAATACAAATGGATACAACAAAATTTCTGTTAAGTCGTGACAATTCGTCACATACTCACCCCATGGGACACACCCACAGGGCATCCGTGGGCTTGGGCCCACAAATCCACAAATAATGAGTGTTGGCTTGCATATACACTTGATGAGGTTCATTCTTTCCCAAAACCATATGGTATTAGGAGTATTACCCACCAAGCATTATACGTAAGTCCATAACCCACTATTTTAGTGATGTAGCATCTCTCACATGTGCACACCAATTTCTTGACAAAGGTTGCTTAATAAAGAAAACCGCAATTGCACTTTCTGAAAGTAAACCGCTGAAAATCATAAATTTTAATGATCATCTGATCTCAATGTAGTTGTTTGTTTCTGATTCCTGATTCTATGTTAATGTTACATTGCCACTAATACTACATGTCATATATGCATTGATAGAATCATGGTGTTAACATCAAATAGTTAAATTTTTGCTATTTTAGGCTGGTGGATATCATGGGAAGGAAATGGCTACTACGACTAGCGGCGGAACAAGGCGTGTAGAAAACAATTCTGTAAGGGATGGCAATTCGAGTAAAGATTTGACTCCTTCCCCTGTTACCCGACGTTTCTTTCATCCATGTACTTACTTTGATTTCGCAAAACAAGCTTTCCTCAAGTGTTTAGGTTTGGGTTCAGGATCCAATGAACATGAACATGAAGATTGATGTATGTATATCTGCCATTTTCTCTTTCGATGTTCGTTTAGTATCTCGTAATCAGGGTAGCTTACTTTTGCTGTCACTAATATTCTCCGGAAACCATTCATTGAGTAAGTTAGCTGTACAGGTTTGACAGAAAACCCGAAATGCATATATAATTGACTAAATGTATAATTGCTGGCTTAACATCTTTTATGACACGACATTCTTAGAATACTGCATTTATTTTGAGAGTTCGGGTTTGAAATTGAGGTGATGGTCTACCATTTTAACCTTAAAGAGAGATCTCCAATGAATGAGTTTGTTAGTTGATGACAAACTAGCTACGTTCTGTATTTTCTGCGGGGAAACGAGTGTCATTTGTTCGATATTGTGAAAATATAATGTCTCATTTTGTTATATTAATTCTTGCATGAGGTTCATAAAATACTACTTTCTGCGGAATGTTAAGAGGTTTTGTGACAGAAGGGAAGTTACTATTATTGGATATATGTTATGCCATAGAAGTTTTTGGGCTGCCATTTTCCCTTGAATGTTACTGCTAAGGTGCTAAGGCGCTAGAAGTATTTGGGCTGCCATCGAGCGAGTCAGCGAGTGCTTTTCCTAATGAAAAGAATTGCGTCTTCCAACCTAGAGAGGTTGGAAGCTCAATCATCATTAGGGCTAGTTTCAGTTCGGATTCCACTTGCCCACCACCAACTCTCAAAGAGTTGCTTGTTTGATTCGGGTTGGGTTGTCTAACCCGTATGGATTCTCAACCTGATAGGGTATTCATCTTACTCATGTTTAAACATAACTGATCATAAGACATTTTCTCTTTTGAGTTGGGTTGTTGTAGTTGTTAGATGGTAATCCGCTACCTAGAGTGACCCATAATAAGGTTTCGTTACTCTTGTCGATTTCTTGGACAAAGCCGCGTTTACTAGGGATGGCAATTCAGTCTGAATCCGACCCTAGTCCGACTCGATCCGAGGAAAATAATCCGATTCGAGTCCGAGGAAAAAGTCATCCGACTCCGACTTTACGATCCGAGTCCGAGTTAGAGACGGACCGGAGTTGGACCTTATTAAAAATCCGAGACTCCGACCCGACTCCGACCCTGAAGGACATCCGACTTTGAATTTGACTTTTACACTAATATTTTGTTTCCTTTAAAACTCTAGATGTGACTAATTCAAGCTCTCTCTTATACTAATTGTAATTTTTGATTTTGAAAAAGTAATTGGTATTTTTATTTAGATTAATGAATCAAGCTAAGACAAATGAAATCAAGAGAAATAAAATACGCCAAATCAAAATACGATAAAATTTTGTTAAGTTTTAGTAGTTGGATTATTTCTGTTGTTAAAATTGAATTCAAATTAAAGTACATATTTATTTGTTAAATTGTATATGAAAAATATATTTGTTGATTTTGTATGCTTTAAAACCATTAGTATAATATCACAACGATACTGTTTGATAATAGTCCGACTCTGCATCCGACTCCGTTGGAGATCCGAGAGTCCGAGTCGGGGCAAACTTGGAGTATGCATAATCCGACTCCGAGTGGAGGTGGACTGAAAACAAAAGTCCGACAATTATCCGGAGCAAAGTCGGAGTATGTATAATCCGAGCCGAGTCTGACCCATTGCCATCCCTAGCGTTTACCCACTGCCACCGCCACCGGGTAGATGAACCTGATAGAGATGGATTCTTGTAAAATCTAAGGTAGCAAGAGATTGATTCAAAGGTACTTAACTAAGTGTATTCTTTACACATTAAAAGTTAGGTAGAGTGATACTATATTACAACTTACAAGTATTTAGTTTATAGCCAAGGCTATTTTGAGACAACTTTTGTGACTAGTGCCTTCATTCACTTAAGAAACCTCTTACGTGAAGAGTGAAGGGGACAACTCACGTGGTTACAAAGATAAAAATAAAAAGCAAATTATTTTTTGAATTTTTTTTTTTTTTTTTTTTGCTTTATAAAATTATTCATGTGTTCTCCCGCACTCTCAGGTTCGAGCTTATAACCAATTTAATAATTATTCATGTGTTTTGACTTAATCAAATTAAGCAAATTGGTTGATTTTAGAAACCTAGACCCTGAGAGTCTAATGAGGGTTCAAATTAGGGTCTCGCACTCAAGAAAATAAATTTTATAGGGTATGGTTTCAGTCTGGGTCCAAGTTTTTAGACCCTTAATATCATACCCTACCCTAAAATTAGGGTTCGGGTCCGGGTCCGGGTCCGGGTAGGGTTCAGACCCGACCCATACCCTTAAATGCCCATCCCTACTGGACGGTAGCTTATTTTGCCCTTGCAAATCAACGGCCCTGCACCCAACATCAGTCTCTTGTATAAAAGCGATGAAATGGGCAATGCCCACACTAGAAGATTTAAAACTGGTTGTAGTACCCTTCAACCCTTGGGGCCTTAGCTGAGTGAAGCACTTGTCGGAGAATGTGTACTGTGCGAGATATTACAAATATATGCAGGCTTACACATTACAAACAAGCAATTAAGATTATAGTTGAAAGTTAAATGAAAAACAAAAACTCTTTTTTGCGTACAGATATATTTTGGTAATTAGAGTTGTTTTTTGTATCTCACCCTTTGATTTTACCGATAGTAATTTTTGTTTTCAAAGATTAATAATGTTTTGGGATTTATTAATAATTAAGAATAAATAAAAACGATCATTAAAATTGATATATAAATGATGTAGACAATCTCAATTTTTGGGGTTAAGGTTTTTATTTTTTTTTATTGACTTGTTTCAATGAACACCTCTGTTCTTCATAAGAAAATTGTCTAAATGTTTTTTATTTCTCAAAGAAAAGGCAAGTGGGATTTAATGGGTTTTCTTATCTTTGATTAGCTACAACCTAAGTTGCTAGATAATAGCAAAATCTGAAGTAGTTTATTACTCCTTCCGAATCAGTTTAGATGTCCCATTTGAGATTTCACGGATTTTAAGGGTTCAGTGGGGTCCATTAAAAAGGTGGTAGTTGGGTATTTTAATCGATTAAATTAATTGTAAAGGTGGTAGTTGGGTATTGGGAATTGGAAAAGTGGGGGTATTTAGGTAAAAAAAGGATAGACAAAAAAGTAAATGAGACAATTGGTATGGTTTTGCCAAATAAGGAAATGGGACATCTAAACTGATTCGGAAGGAGTATATAGATAAACAACTTGGTTTCTTAAAATGTTGAAATTTATATTATAGATTATTTGATTTGATTTTATGAATAAATGACGTTGCCAAAACTTTTGTCACAAATTTAAAATTAAGACAACTAACATACTTAGGCTTTTGGCGTTAAGTTTCTACCATTTATTTTATAATCTTTACACTTGAAAAATCTTTAATATTCCTCGCGAAAGTGTTATATAAAATTTAAGTTGGTATATCAATGAAAGTTGGAAAATTTTATACAATTAATCAAACAAATGTGAACCAAGACAAAATAGTTTTTTTTAAATACGCAAATAAAACAATGGCTCATCATGTCTCAGCCATCTATAAACAATGGCTTGACACACATACTAAGCATGCGGGGTGTTGTGCCAACGAGCCAATGCCATGACTAGCTATGGGTCATTCCTCTATTGTTCGCTTGTTGGTCCAACTCGTGTTCATCTCTACTTATGGTGAGGTGAAGCAAAACATTTATGTGACGACATTTATATTGAAATAGAAAGAGTGGTGGCTAACATGTAGGAGACTAGGAGTATTACAACTATTTTTTGGAGTATTACTTTTTAATACTACCAGGGTCCCGTGAGAAATTTTTTTGACATTTTTTTTTTTCTAATCTTAATCTTAATCTTTATGTTTAAATTTTTGATTTTTTTAGGTGTTTTCACTCTTAATCTTAATTTTTATGTTATTATCTTTAATCATGATCTTAAATTCTTAATCTTGTTGTTTTAATCTTTATTCTTAATCTTGATTCTTATTGCATATAAGTGTTTTTTGATATCTGATAACAATGTCATCTAAATTTGATTGGAGTTAGAATTGCGAAAGCACTGTGTCTCAGAACCTGATGTTCATTCAGGCTATATGAACTAAATAGCACACCAAGTACACAAATTCACAGAAGAGATCGAATTCTTTAGAAATTAAAAGTGGGAGTTGCAGATTCTGTTTTTAGGTATTTGATTAGAATCTCACGTGAATTACTGTGAAGCTAGAACGCAAATCTAAAGTCGCGAGTCTTGGTTCATTTTATGAATGCTATGTTTTAGGTGAACTCAAGATTCCAGTTGACTGAATAACAAAATACCATGGTTGACTTTTTCAATTGATCAATATGAATCTCAAGTAATTGGTTGACTACCCTCCTAGCTCCCTCTTCTCTATTTTGTTGGAGAATTGCTTGCTATTAAACATATTTCCTAGTTTAAGAGATTGTTTTACAAAGATACTATATGCTGCTCACATTAGCTAATTTCATGCATTCGTTGGTGCCACATGGAACTTTAAATCCTAGATCCGCCACCGAATACTACCTCCATTTTCATATAATGTGCTACACAAGTGTTTTTGATACCTTTCATTCATCGGCGGATCCAATTTGATCCTGCGCCCGCACGTGAGGGCACTGAAATTTTGTAAAAAAATTGTAATTTGTAGAATTTGAACCTAAGACCTTTAGTATTAGAGCCTTTATGAGACACTCATGACCAGCTGAGCTACAAACTTTTTATGTAACTCTTGTCTCTTAATGTTCTTATTAATTAGTCTTCCATAAGGCACAAATACATTGCATTTCAATTCACAGTTTTAAAAGTAATCTCTCAATATAAAACTCGTCAAAATAGATTCTAGAATAGAAAATTTTTTATTGAATTATTTTGTCATGATCGTGCTCTCACTGAGTTTAACTTCTAGATCCGCCACTGCGTTCATTATTCAAACTTAATTTATATATTACAATTAATATTGAAAATGGACGTCACAACGAGGTTCAACAATGAAAAAACTCAATGAAAAATAGAGCAAAAGAGACACAAGTGTTTATGAGGTATCTTGGATACCTCCCCCTCAAATGTAGTTTTATTATAATGATTCAACAATACAATTATAATAAACCTCCCTTATCTTGAGAACAATCTCTCAAGATCACAAATACTAATGCAAAGTAAGAACACTCTCAAGTTTCTAGCAATGCAATAGCCCTCTCAAAGTTTGTGTGTTTGTGGTGGTTCTTTCTCTAAGATTGATACTCCCTTTTATAGATGAAGGTGAGTGTCAATCTTAGAGTCACACATTAGCCCACCATAAAGCACAATAAACATCACAATTAACTATGACAATAAAGCATAACATTAAACTATAGAATAATGATCAATATTATTGCATAATTAAAACAGAAAACTGCCCGTTGGAGTCCTCTGACCATCCGCTCGACCCACTCGCTCGGTCGAGCGATCTTTGCTCTGGTCGAGCGAGCTTCCAGAAGCATTCTGCTAACCTTCTGACCATGTTGCTCGACCTCCTCTTCTTTGCTCGACCGGTCGAGCGACCCATATGCCGGTCGAGCGAAGCTTCTGCCCCTTAATTCTTGTTGCTTTGATCAAGCAACACTTCATCCAACGTTTCAAACCTTAAACTTACGTACCCCGACACATCTTTATCGTCCTTCTCTAAAGTACAAGACAAAGCATGTTCGATTAAGTGTTCAAAGTTAACGTCCAAGTCATGAATATTGTCACTTGCTTTAACAATCTCCCCCTCAAGTGCAATATTCTTACCATTCTCAAAAGTAACCCTCTTTGACCCAAACACACCACCATCACTTTTGTGGCCTAGGCTACCACCCTTAACTTGTAACTCATACAAGTTCCTCTTACTCCTAATACCCTTCATGAGCACAAGGCTCCCCCTAATGACTTTCAAAACCCCTCCATTCGCTTTGAAAGTGCATCCCTTACTCTCTAACCTACCCAATGATATTATGTTCCTCTCAAATTTAGGCACATATCTCACATCACCGAGTCTTCTTTTAACACCCCCGAGAGTCTCAATTATAACCTCCCCAATACCTTCTACTTTCACCTTCTCATCATTTGGTAAAGTAATAAGGCCATAATCCCCAAAACTAAGCTTAGTAAATTTTTTCTTCTCACAACATATGTGGAATGAGCAACCGGAGTCCATTACCCATTCCTTACTATGAACCACTCCCCCATCATAGTCATCATCACTCCCAATGCCTAGAGCGGCGTTCCCGCTACCCTCATCATCATTTTTCCCATTCCTTAAGTTTTTCATTTTCCTAAGGTCTTCCTTAAATTCCTTGCACATCATTTGTATGTGCCCCTTCTTCTTACAATAGTAACACTCCTTGTCACTATAGTCACCCCTCCCTTGAGACTTTCCCCTTCCTTTATAACCTTTGTCCTTGGTCCTACCCTTACTAGAAGAACCCTCAACATACAAGCCATCCCCAACATTTTTCCTCTCTTCCCCTTCTCTTCTCACCATGAACCTATCATTCTCTCTCAACGCCGCCAATGCTTGATCAAGAGTGATAGAGTCCTACCTATGAGCAATGTTTGGACTATGTTTTTATAGTCCTTGGGAAGTGAATCCAAGAGTAGTAAGGCTTGCTCTTCATCGGTCAACTTTTCATCCGCATTCAACAATTGGCACACCAATTTGTTAAATGTGTTAATGTGGTCTTGCATCGATGTATCCTCATCTTTCATGAGTTGATACAATTCCCACCTCAAGCAAAGTTTATTTGTTAAAGATTTAGAAGCATACACCGCTTGTAGTTTCTCTAACAACTCACCGGGATTTGTCTCTTTCAAGTAGTTGTACTTGATTTTGGGTTCAATGGCAAGTCGGATTGTGCTTACCGCCTTCTTCCTCATTTGTGCCAATTTTGCCTCCTCAATATGATTTGGTCAATCTTTCAACAAAACATCATCAATGCCTTGTTGCACCAAATAATCCTCCACGGAGCTTTTCCATATTGCAAAGTTGATTTTTCCATTTAACAATTGAATACAAAATTTCCCCTCACTCATTGTGTTTTTTTTTTTCTTGTTCTTTTAACCTCACTTTCACACCCCAAATGGCCCAAATGATCTTTCCGCTCTGATACCAATTGAAAATGGACGTCACAACGAGGTTCAACAATGAAAAAACTCAATGAAAAATAGAGCAAAAGAGACACAAGTGTTTATGAGGTATCTTGGATACCTCCCCCTCAAATGTAGTTTTATTATAATGATTCAACAATACAATTATAATAAACCTCCTTTATCTTGAGAACAATCTCTCAAGATCACAAATACTAATGCAAAGTAAGAACACTCTCAAGTTTCTAGCAATGCAATAGCCCTCTCAAAGTTTGTGTGTTTGTGGTGGTTCTTTCTCTAAGATTGATACTCCCTTTTATAGATGAAGGTGAGTGTCAATCTTAGAGTCACGCATTAACCCACCATAAAGCACAATAAACATCACAATTAACTATGACAATAAAGCATAACATTAAACTATAGAATAATGATCAATATTATTGCATAATTAAAACAGAAAACTGCCAGTTGGAGTCCTCTGACCATCCGCTCGACCCACTCGCTCGGTCGAGCGACCTTTGCTCTGGTCGAGCGAGCTTCCAGAAGCATTCTGCTAACCTTCTGACCATGTTGCTCGACCTCCTCTTCTTTGCCCGACCGGTCGAGCGACCCATATGCCGGTCGAGCGAAGCTTCTGCCCCTTAATTCTTGTTGCTTTGATCAAGCAACACTTCATCCAACGTTCCAAACCTTAAACTTACGTACCTCGACACATCTTTATCGTCCTTCTCTAAAGTACAAGACAAAGCATGTTCGATTAAGTGTTCAAAGTTAACGTTCAAGTCATGAATATTGTCACTTGCTTTAACAAATATGTAAGATACAATATAGTTAATTAAAATTTGTTTGAATCGTCTAATTGCATATTTTCACAATATTATATTTTTATAATTCTTATTTATGTATAACTTAAGATATAAACGATTAAAGCAACACATTAAATTGTGTAATAAATTAAGTGAAATGTAAGTAGTACAATAAACTGGATGAATTAAGCATATAATAAAGTATCAAGAATTTTGTTTTCATCATTGTTATTGCAAGTGCCAAATTATCTATGTGATATGGTAGTGACTCAATGACCCAAAAGAAGGCATATCATGTTGAGAGCAACATTAAGGGTGTAATAAAAGGCAATTAAATATAATTAATTACTAGTTTATGGGAGAGTTAATGGGTCACTTAATGATGTATTGAAGAGGCAATTAAATAATGGTGGGCGTTATTTCTATGTTTATTGCTAGGTTTTATTGTGATGTTAAATATGCATTAAGAGAGAGTTTAAATGTCATATTTAATTTATGGTGTTATGGTGCTTTGATGGTGATTGAATGTGTGGTTCTAGAATGATGTCTTTCTCCATATAAATAGGATACATCATTCATAGAACAAATTCACCACAACACACATAAACATATTGTGAGAGGGCTACTATATTGTAAGAAACTTGAGAGTGTTCTTCTATGTATTAGTATTACGAAATCTCCATTGTTAAATATATGGCTTGAGAGATTTTCTATAGTATGAAAGTTTATTCATTATTGTATATTCATTATTGTATTGTTGAATTCATTAATGAAAGTAAACATTTGTTGTGGGGGAGGTATCTAAGATACCTCATGAAATTGTGTGTTTGTTGTCTCACTACAAAAAAAAGTTACTTCTACCTACGCTTAAAATTGCATTTAGCACGCTTATATCTCTTTTGTTCATACATTGTTTATTATCAATTTCTACATTTGTTCTTTTGCCATTGTTGGGATCCAAGCAACCCCTTCTTTCAATCATGCAATGCACAATACTTGTTATATTATTGTATAATATAAAGTAGCAGATCCAAGAACCAAATTTAGTGAGAGCATAATCACGACTAAAACAATTCAATGAAATATATTAAAATCAAAAATACAGCTTTCTCAACAAAAGTTATTTCGACAAGTTTTCAATTCAACCAAATTAATATTTTCAATTCAACCTTAAAAGTAATATTCAATAATCTATTTCGACAAGTTTTCTTATTTAGAAACCGACATATAAAAAGATCATTGGGAATACTTAAAATACAGCTTTCTCAACAAAAGTTATTAATCAATCATTGATCCATTGATCTCCCATTTTATTATACAATTTTGTCTTTACAATATTCATTGCAGAAAAAGCTTCTCCTTTGTAGCTATTGCAATGTGTAATACTAAAGCTAGCCTTAAAACCAATAAATTAAGAGATACACAATATTTTTTTGTCTTCATTAACATATGAGAAAAATCACGTAATCCATTCTAATTACCAAAATGGCCATCATCTAGCATGTCAACAATGTAAATCTTAAGTTGTCAATTTCTATAAGAGCATTATCTGAAAAATCACGTGAATAAAACTTACCCAACTTCACCAACTTGTAAATTTTATCTTTACTTTATTCCTACTTCATAGATCATTAAATCTTATACTTTTTCATTATTTAAGAATAATGATATTTTTATTATCAACCAATTGTTTCCTTAATATTTATACTAAACCAAAATAAAATAAAAAATGAAATTAGTATTTCCTCTTATCCGTAGAGAATGAGACATTTGGGTTTTGCACCAAAACCAAGAAAGGGTGGGGGACACTTAAAATTGAGTGAAAAACTCTCTTTTTACATATAAAGGGTATTGACATTTATGTGTTGTTGTGTTGACGTAGTAAGGATAAAATGATAAAAAAGACTGATAAAAATAGAAATGAGACATTTTAAGTGAATTTACCTAATAAAAAATGTATCATTCTCTATAAATAGGATGAATCATTTATGAACAAAGAAATGATAACAAAGACAGACATGGAGTCATATTGTTGATGGGTAGTTATTAGTTTGTCGTAGTCAAAATGTTGCAAATGCGTGCGTAAATTAAAAGTGCCTGTCTATATGTCTTTACTCTATTTCATTTTATGGTTGGTGGCAGTTAATTTACTGCTTTGGGGCATACTCCTTGATCCTCATAGATACATCATGTCCCTCAAATTTATTTGAGATAATTAATAATTTTGTACCCCTATAAAGATAAAAAAAAAAAATTTCAGTTTTTTTAAATGTCAGTTTTTTTTTTTTTTTATTTCAGAGTAGGCTGATAGAAGAAGAAAGTTAATTTTATCGAATTCAGAACCTTACATAAAAAAGTGATATTTACTCTCCAATTAAAATGAAACTCCAATTAATATGGAACTCAATTCTATAAATTTTAGTCACCACTATCAACGTTGTCAGGATCGGAATTCTACGTAGAATCGAAATCAACTGGTGGAACCGAATCCACAACTAAAAAACTTGTCTATACCTACACTTACTTAGCCTCACTTAATTAAGTGTAATCGTCTTATTTTATTTAGGCACGCTTATTAAGCGTGGGAGCCGTAGCAACGCTTGTAAGCGTGACTAACAACATTTAATTTCAGGCACGCTTATTAAGCGTGACTAACACTATAAAATTAAAAAAACGTAAAATGCATTCAAAATGATAACATTCAGACCGGCGCTACAGTAACCCTTCACTTTCTTCAATTGTTCTGCTGCAAAATATAAGTATATTTCAGAAATTTTGCCCTAAAACTCTAAAAACCCTAGATTTCGGCAATACAAACGGCTATCTTGTGTGTTTTATCAAGGTCCTCATCTGTGCTCTTCTTCGTGTTCTTTCAAGTAAGTTTTAGCATGGTTTATTTTTTTTTTATCTTAAATTTCAGAATTTTGGTTTCATAATTTTGTTAAGAATCACCTTTATAGATGTTTTAGTTTTTTACTAGTTTTTGGAATAAATCTTATATTTGTATGAGATGGTTTTGATTTTGGGTAATGTTTGCTAATCTCTGTTTTGATGCTTTAAAGTCATTCTCTGTTTTGGTAATGTTATTGTAGAGCATCCATACCTATTCATATTAAGTCAAAATTGAATACAAACCCATATGAAGCATTCATTCGTTGTAATTGGGTAATGTTTGGTTCATTGAATGTTGTTTTGTTTAAAATGATTTTGGGTAATGTTTGGTTCATTGAACGTTGTAATTGGGTAATGTTTGACTCAAAAGATTAAATTTGCTTTGTTTTTGCTTAAAATGACTCAAAAGATTAAGCTTGAAATGTTGTTTTGCTGGGCTACTCTTACAAGTTACAAGTTGCAATCTTAGTATGTGACTCCATTAAAAATATGCAATTCATTTCTATTTTGATTAGTTGCAATCTTAGTATGTGATGCGTGTATGGTTGAAGCCTCTTCGAACTACCATTTTGAAGCAATTTTGCTGGGCAACAATGCTAATTAGAGTTGCACTGTTGGTAATAGGTGAAGATTATGCATCCTAAAGGCTAGTAGTCAAGCTAAGCAAGACCACATTTTTTTTTTATCAAAATTCATAATTATTTGTAGCTTGTAATATTATACTTTTATGAGCATAAGTAGCTAGGCAAATTAAATTATAACTGGAAGAAATAAGAGGAATTACCAAAGTTGTACAATTAATTTACTTTACAAAACTCAATTACACCAACTGTTCAACCTACTTGTACAATTAATTTTACAATCTCATTTTTTTACAAAGCTATTAAATAATTTTACAATCATTATCAAATTATCACATTTATAATGCTTACTGACCAAGTAGTACTCGGTATGAAGATGAGAAAGATAAATAATGGGAGCATATCATTCGAGTCAAACCAAGAGACCACTATAAGTTAGGATTAGTAAGCGATGATGATGATGAGTTGTACCCTCAGTGTATGCCTTCCATTTGTGAATAGTCATGTAATAAAATGATAATATTTGTGGTTAAAGTTGTTCAATATGAAATTTTATTGTGTTTGGCTTTTACTTTTTATAATATATTATTTAAATATCATTTTTCCTATTTGGCCATGTCCAATTTGCTGTTGTTGCGCTGTTTTAATTAAGGTTGCTCTGTTATAATAATAATAATAATAATAATAATAATAATAATAATAATAATAATAATAATAATACTCTATTTGTGAGGGGCTGTCCCAATTGCTGAATGTACATTTGCTGTTGTTTGATTCATGTTTCTGTTGCATGGTTTGGGAGCGTCTCTTTATGTTTATTTAGTGCAGCCTTCTTCATCTGAGTGCTGCTGTTTACTCTCCTGATTGAGTGCTGCTGTTTCATATTACTGGTCTTGGTGCTGGCTGTGCTGGGTGGTGTCTGATTATGTTGTTGCTCTGCTTTGCTGCTTCTGGACTTTAGTGCATTGCTCTGGGTCTGCTGGAATTTTTTGATGCAACTGCTTATTATGGTGTTGTATTGTGTCTGGATTGGTTTCATGATGATGAGATTTGTTTGATGCAGCAGGTGTGATTGCTTTGCTGCTTATTATGCTGGAATTTGTTTGATGCAAAAGGTAATATCAGCCACGCTTATAAGCGTGGCAAACAGGTGCATTTTGCCACGCTTATTAAGTGTGCCTGAAATATACTCACACAAGCTGGAAGCATGCTTAATTAAGTGTGGCTAAATGCATCAGCCTCACATATAAGCGTGCCTAAATGCATTTTTAAACGTGAGTAGAGGCAACATTTTTTGTAGTGATCGTAGGATTGGATCATAAGATCGAACGATCTACAAATTTGCAGAATCAACATGTTGTATTATGTTTAAGTTTATTGTTTGATCATTTTCTATTTAAAAGAGTATTCATAACTCATACATTTTCTTAAGATTTTTCTTTAATTTTAAAATACATACATATTTTACTTTTTTAATGTCATTTTTTTCTCTATTCTTAAAAGAAATGACAAAATATGTATAAGATGTACACTGCACATTATATATTTATAGCACATACACACAATGATACAATAATGAACCATAATAAGCCAAAAAGAACAATGATATTAGCAAAAAAAATTTAATTAGTAGTTCTAACCAATCCAACCAACAATCCTAGATTCCTAGTTGATCCTACCCACAATCCCAGTTGATCCTAATCGATCCCACCAACGATCCTGATCGATCCCATTGATCCTATGCACGATCCTTATTTATTTCGATCTTATGCACGATTCTAGTCGTTGGTACAGTTTTGGGTCGTAAAATCATATGATCCTATGTTTCAGATTGCGATTTTGATAACCATGACGACTGTGCAACTTTACAATCTCAAATCTCAATAACTATTTTAAATGGGTGAAGGAGCCTTAAAAAATTTACCATCTTTAATTAAGTTTTAAAACGCGTTCAGTTAGAGTTGAATTCACGTGCTAAATTAACCAAATAAATTAGAGCTAACTTGCTATATATGATGAACTAGGCGCAGTTTCCGACAATTTTGAGCCCTTGTATACGAAAAAATGCCCTTGTATAAGTAAAGTTTTGGTTTTTTTTTTTCTCCAACTATGCATTATATAATTTCTTTTTTTTTTCCATCACATTGATGTCAAATAAATATATAAATTTAAGATTATATAATGATAAAGTACTTATGCACAAACTACTTTTAACAATAAGGATTAACACAATTTGGACCATTTTATAAGTTGGGCCTTAGGTGATTGCACATCAAAACTATCCTCAAGAACGAACTTGACTAGGTGAGGGGGCAACGAAATTTGAAACTAAAATCTATCCAAGGAAAAATTAAATATACCTCAACAAAGACAAAATACTTTCTCCGTTCCACTATACTTGTTACATTTGACATTTTATATAATTCAATGTGTTATTTTGATCATTTATGCATTGAACTATACACATCCAAAAATTATAAAAGTTACAGCCGGTCTCTTGAGAGACCGTCTCTCAGAGAGACGACCCTTAGGCCCAACCCATTAAAGCTTATTTTTACTCTTACTTTACATTTTTTTTATGAACCAATCCAATTAAAAATGGTCTCTTAAAGAGACCGTCTCTCACAAGAATTTGTGATTATATATTGTTATCGAACATGGTGTATATTATTAATGACTTCATATATATTCACCATTTTAAGTGATATATGCCCCAAACTTTTCGTTACACGACATTGAATTTAATAATGACTCTATATATATATGCCCCAAATGTAATTATTAATTTAATGAAGCAAATCTACAATGTAAGAGAATCTCCAACATGGATATCACATCTCATTGCTGCTATACCTTGCTACTTTTTGTTAAATTTGTCCAATAAATATTTAGTGAAAATATAAAAAAATGTGGGTAAATTGAAAAGTGTTAAATGAGATGAAAAAAATAAATTAAATATATGAACAAAAAAGAAAAATAAGAGTAATGATAATATAAAAATAAATAGTGGGGCAAATTTTGTGGAGGAAGGGTAAGCTGATCACCTGGCCTACTTCTTATAACTTGTGTCCAAAAGTTGACAGGAAAAGAATTTTGGAGTTTCCAACCCTACCAATAGTTTAACACTGGCCTTTTTTGGAAGTTCGTTTTTTTTCTTTTTGACCTATTGTTTATTTTAAGTTAATTTTGAGAAAATATCATTTAAAGATATTTTAACCAATTAAATGGCCACAAGGTTAATAATAACAACAATGTCACTGTGTTAATCTAAAAAAATAGACAATATTTAAAAAAATAGAAAGAAATATATGATCTATTTGCATAACAAGTAAAAAGTTACTCGATTATACAAATATATAAAATAGCAAATAAACTTTTAATAAACAAATACGATCTCCTCTTTAAAAGAAAAAAAATTTAGATGCACCATAGAGAAATTTTACATTGTTCATTATTTAATGGTATTTCACATATTGCGGCTATTATATGAGAAAAAAAATATAGTGATCTGAGATATGTATAAATATAGATATAAACGATCCAACAAAAGCATTGAACTTTGCAAAAGGGTGTTTGAGTATGAAAGTAAAAAACGGAGAAGATATATCAATTTGTAATTTAGGTGTGATACCCCTGATTAAGCTTTGAGACATGATTAATAGACTACCAATACCCACAAGCTGCATCTTATTTTTAGGGAGTCTTTTTGCTAAGAACTTCTTATATACTTGCATGCTTGGTAGGAAGCAATCTTATTATAAGTGACATCTTGAGAAGTTTTTCCCTACAGTGCATAAGCGAGGACAAAGTACGCTGAAATGACTTGTGTTAGTGGAGCCAGAGTGTTACAAGTGGTTTTAGAGCTTCCCGGCTGATAATGTCTTTACCAGCAGGAAAAAACCCTGAAACTAAGGTGCAGGGCCGGTTCTTAGGCTATCCAGGGTAGCTGACCGCCTACACTACAAAAAAAATGTTCAATTGTGACGCAACATATTTGACACTTCATCAAAATGTCACTATTCTTAAAGTATTATCCTAATATTTCAATCTTATTTTATGACACTTTCTAAAAGTGTCACCAAATAATTTAATGACATTTAATAAATGACATAATTTGATATTTTTAATGTCACAATTGGCACTATTTTTTGTAGTGCTAGGGCTCTAGAAATAAGAGCCTCACATATTAAATGGTTTTGTTCAGGTGCAGTTCTCAGCTACACTTGTTAACTTATTTGTTTGTAAACCTCTTTTGTATTTAAAGTAAGTATAATATAATATAATATTTTATCTTGAATTATTTCTTTTTGAAGTGAAAATATTTATCTTTTGATATAATGAGGACCCTATTTTAAAAAACATAGCAAAAATAAATTGGGCTTCTAAATCTTTACTCCGCCTCTGCTAAGTGCAACAAGGACGACGCATTTTTAAGTGGACCGGGTGAGTGTGATACCCCAAGTTGAGTTTTAAAACGAGATTAATAGACTATACATATCAATAAGGTGTATCTACTAATTAAGGTAGACCATTTGCTAAGAACTCTACAATTAATCGTGCTTAGTGGAGAAAACTTTAGGATGGTAACCTTCCAAAAGTTTTCCTAATGTTCACGAGTGAGACCAAAAATACGCCGAAAAAAACTTATATTCGTTTGTGAAGCCAATCTACAACATCTATAGGTAATGTTATAGGAGTATTAGGCAGCTGTCATTTTAAAGAATAAAAATACTTGTTGCACACACCTTATTTATATCTATATATAAATAATTAATAATCAAGTAATTGTAATAAATTTTATTTTTTAGAAATGAACTGTGTTTTAAAATTCTACCACTGAATAGATGCCACCAACTTTTAAAAGCAAAAGTGCAATTTGATATAATTAAAACAGATAAAATCAACCGAATGTGTACTGTTGATTAAATGAGATTTTATAAACTACGATTCAAAATGAACAAAATCTAAACAATAAATAATGTGATGGCTACAAGAAACAACCAGCCATTAAAAAATCTTAAATTATACTTCCATTGTAACGTAATATACGATGATATATTTTGAAATATTTACGATTGATGATAACATATTGTATGAGAAAATATCATTATCAATTGCAAGAGTATATAATGGAGGAAGTATTTTCTAAACAAAGTAAAACTTCAATAATCAATAATTGAAAAAATAATTAATTTTTTTTTAATAATAATCATATATTTTTTAACAACAAATATATTATCATAAAAATATATCAAAACTATTTATAACAATATATGTTTTATAGACCGCTCACTTTACTTGTATATCTAAAAAAACAGTTTGTTTTGTATCTTATAAACCATATAAAAATGTTTAAAGATATTTTGGTGGTTAATAATTGATTGTTGATTGTTGGTATCTTTTACCAGTTAGTAATATTGGCTTTTATTAATTAAGTTAGATTAGATGAATAAGCTAACCATTATGTAGCGTTTAATATTGTTGGTTGTTTACTACTCCTTTCGATTCTATTTAATTGTCACATTTCTAAATTCATATTAATTGTCATATTTTCTTTTTTGTCAATTTTTTTGCCTAAATACCCCATGTTCATACAAGTAATGTCCAAAATACCCCCACTTTTACTACTTACAAATTACAATACTCCTACTACCACGTTTACAATTAATATAATCATTTAAAATACTCCAACTATTCACTTTTTAATGAACCCCACACCACCCTTAATAACCGTGCCCAAGCAAATAGGACATCTAAATAACCGCATACCGTAATGTCTAGGAAACACCTCATAGCACATTAAAAGTTCTAAATTCTAATGCCCACCATAACAACAATTTTTAAATCTAATAATTTTGAAGACATAGTGGATTAAAGGTCTGGAAGAGGACGACGAAAATCAAATTCAAAATCCTGTTAGTAATGTATATGTCTATTAGCGTAATATTTGATTCAGTTTTAATTCTACACAAATTCTTACTTGAGACCGTATATATAATAGACGTTTCAAGTTTTAAGGCTGACACAATTTATAAATTAAAAAAAAACTGATTGACGGTTTTGTAAGTTAAAAGGAAGATTTGGATTGGGCTATTAAGAGACGTTTATACTATAGACGGTCTCTCAAGAAGATCCTGTTAATTCTATTATTTTTTCTTCATTGTTTATTTAATGTTTCAAATTTCTTTTTGTTTAACGAAAATTGTTTTAACCCTATCATCTTATAAATAATTAATAAAAACCAAACATAAAATATAATTTTAATTGATGTAAATTTAACATAATTTTTCAAGTTAGGCTTTTCTCATTCCATTAAAGATAATATTAAAAGTTAAATTATATATATATATATTGTATATTATCATCCAATAAAACAATAAAGATATATGCTTCAAAATTAAGAATAAATTATATACTCTCTCCGTTCCCTATTGATGTTCCCATAGGGAATGTTCACGGGAATTAAGAAAAGTGAAATCTTTTAAATAGTGGAGATATTATTTTATTGAATAATAAATTTGATGGAGGAAAAGTGGGGACCACAAATATTAAAAAAGTATCTAAGAAAAGTTAGTGGAAAAAAATATGGGGACCACAACTAATTAAAAAAATGTTTTTATGAAGTTAGTGGGAAACATGTGGGGACCATAAGAAATATAAAATGTTAAATTGGAGGTAGTGGAAGATATGTGGGCCCATAATCATTATTAAAATATTAAAATGAGAATAGGTGAGGTTATTTTTGTCCAAATTTTATGATATAAATGGAAATATTCCTTATGGAAACAACAATTGAAACACCTTAAAATGGAAAGTGGGAACTTCTTTAAGGAACGGAGGGAGTATTAATTTATTGTTAAAAGATATTTGTATAAAAGATTATATTGATTCACTACAAATAAAATACGTAGTATATGTATCTAAGAGACCGGAAAAACCATTAATAACAAAGATATTAAGAAAATACTCGAGACCAACAAATTGGGTGGATAAAATTTAAATAGTAAAATGGACATTATTAAAAGTACAAAATGTTGTAAGATAAAAGGGGGAACGGAAACATAAACATAAGAGAGGGACCCTTAATAAAATGATTAATGGAGTAAACGAAAAAACTTTTTTGTGTTCAATAACCATTAATAAAAAGATATTATAAATATTAAAAATTAGATTTGATTAGTAACAATCTGTTTTAATTAATAAATCTCAATTACTTCCTCCAATTCATTACTAATGTCCCATTTGCTTTTTAAACACTATTTTTTGCTTATTGTTATCTTGTATTTTATAATAAATGACACATTAATAATAAATAGGTAAGGGAGTATAATAATTTATAATAAAGAATCAATTAACATCAATAAAAAACGAGTTCAATTACTAAAATAATTTTAATCAATAAAAACCAATCGTTAAATAGTACTTCTTTGTTCCAATACAGTCGCAATATTGAAAAAACATGCACTATTCACTTATCTTCCTTAATTTGTGATTCATTCGTAAACTATAAATTAAAACATAATCAAGTGAGATCTTGTTTGATTCGTTTTAATACAAAGATTATTTTTTTTGGAAATAATACAAAGATTATTAATATCAAATTTTATAATTTTATATTATACATAATTATAGATTTTAAAGATTGATTTAGTACATTGGACCGTACTATTTTATAACGAGGTAAAAATGTAGACATTAACTAAACAACATCTTACTCTCCCAAAAAGCACCAGCAAAAATGACCCAACAATTGAAACTGTCACAATCAGTTGCATCAACTAAATTTTCTTTACTACAAAATCTTTTCACCAAAAACAATTTAATTCTTCTCTTTTATATACTCACATTTCATCCTTGTTTTTCTTCTTTCCTACAGGCTACAACTTTCACTTTCTGTATCATTGGCAAATGCCGACCAGCTGTTTGATGAATTGCTTAAATATCTTCTAACTTTGTTTTTTCATCATAATCCTAAGAACTTAGAGCTTTAATGGAGGATCAACTCTCACAACCAACTTCAATTTTCGGAATACGATTATGGGTTGTAATTGGTATTGTTGTTGGAGCATCCATTGTTATCTTCCTCTTTCTTATTTCACTTTGGTTTCTCTCAAAACGTAAGATAAAATCTCAATCTAAAACATCAACTACTAATACCGCAATTATCCCTGTTTTGTCAAAGGAAATCCAAGAGATTAGTGTAGCTCAAAACCCCCATGTTCATCATCATCATCAACAACAACAAACCGACCCGGGTGTAATCATGGGTGTTGAGAATAATAATAATAATGTTAAAGCAGGATCAGGTGAAGAAGGAATCCAAATTGAGGTAGTGGGTAAGGATTTATTTGCCGGGTCTAGAACCGGGTCGTCGGGTCGGAATTTGGGTGATCATCAACTACCTACAGTGGTTCCTGAAGTGTCCCATTTGGGTTGGGGTCGTTGGTACACTTTAAGAGAGTTAGAGGTGGCTACTAATGGGTTCTCTGACCAGAATGTTATTGGGGAAGGTGGTTATGGTATTGTTTATTATGGTGTTCTAGATGATAGCACTCAGATTGCTGTCAAAAACTTGCTCAATAACAAGTGAGTATTTTCTTTTTTTGGGTTATTATTTCTTACTTTATATGTTTTAATTTATAAATTGGTAGTTGAATTTAATGTTCTAACATAAAAATTGCATCCTCTGTATATGTTCATATGAATAGATTATACATTGACTCCTGAGAGAATTTATAATTCCTACACATTTGTTTCTTTTTGGTTATGAATTGATCTTGTTGTTCTTATGTTAGAGTATATAACATATTTTGCGGCTTTAACAATCATTTTAAGCTTTTAGCGGTTGTTCTTTTGACATGGTACCAAAGACAGCGTAACAAGAGGCAATTAGTTTAAATTTCAACCACCCTCGTATAAAATGAAATATTCAAACGTTAGGAATAAGGAGCGCATATGCTGCATCCATACTTTTAGCTCAAATGGCACTTAAGTTGTTTAGATTTGGTTTTGTGTTGGGTTTTTTTGTTGGTGCATTGATGCTTCTATAGTTATGGTATAAGTATAATCAAATGATTAGTACTTAAATCATCAGGGGGCAAGCTGAGAAAGAGTTTAAGGTTGAAGTTGAAGCAATTGGCCGAGTGAGGCACAAATGCTTGGTTAAATTGCTGGGTTATTGTGCTGAAGGAGCACAAAGGTATGCTATATCATCCTATTATCTGAAGATTACTGAGGATATGATAATGAATATGTAATTTTTGTAGGATGCTCGTTTACGAGTATGTTAACAATGGAAACTTGGAACAATGGCTTCATGGAGATGTAGGTTCTACTAGTCCCCTTACATGGGAGATTCGGATGAACATCATTCTCGGTACAGCGAAAGGGTATGAGTCTATTCTATGTTTTCTGCTGGTTTAGTCTGTTGCATTTCATTGCTATAAGTTCGTTATCAAATGGTGCTCACAGGCTAGCTTACCTTCACGAGGGACTTGAACCTAAGGTTGTTCATCGAGACATAAAGTCGAGCAATATTTTGCTCGACAAGGAGTGGACTCCCAAGGTCTCCGACTTTGGGCTTGCTAAGCTTCTTGGGTCCGAGCATAGTTATGTTACAACTCGTGTGATGGGAACATTTGGGTATGTACTACGCAGCATGTATTTTAATTCACTGACTGACTTGTTTAAATACACATTTCTCACAGTTTTGCTGATATTGAAGCATTCTTTTCTATGTAGTTATGTTGCTCCTGAGTATGCAAGTACAGGCATGTTGAATGAAAGAAACGATGTGTATAGTTTCGGGGTCTTAATCATGGAAATTCTTTCGGGAAGAAGCCCGGTTGATTATAGTCGCCCTCCAGGAGAGGTCTGCTCTGATTGACAAACAACTGATAACTTATAGCTGATATAGTTGATTGAAATGATTGATTTAACCAACTGATTTTATCAATTGATTTGACACTAAATTTAAATACATTGGTGAGAGAAACTTGCTGAAATCTTGTTGTGAGTTTGCTGATTCGTAACAATCTGTTTCAACGACTATTTAACCAAACACCAGCATTAGATTTTTGACAAGCTCTAGTTCTACCTAAATGAGCTAAAATTGTTCAACAAGCGATTTTGCAGAACGGTTCCATTATGTTTTTTAATCGTCAAAGCATTCACACATTTGATTTAACAGGTGAATCTCGTCGATTGGCTTAAGATGATGGTTACAAATCGAAATCCAGAGGGAATTTTGGATCCAAAACTACCCGAAAAACCTGCATCTCGAGCATTGAAGAAAACTTTGCTGGTAGCCTTGCGTTGTGTTGATCCGAATGCACCAAAGAGGCCAAAAATAGGACAAGTTGTACATATGCTTGAAACTGAGCAAGAATCTTCTTTCAGAGAGGTACTTATTCTCAACCACTTGTAAATGATATGCTCTCCATTTGGTGATGCGGTAACGAGATGATATGGTTATCGTATAGCCAGATATTTGCCAAAACCATGAAATATTCCTTGAAGCAGCCTAAAGTTACATCTTTACAATCGGTTCGATAAATTTGAAAATTGTTATGACGCTGATATGATGCAACCTTGTTTTTGCACTATACTCGCAACTGCTAAAAATTTAGTTTTAATTCACGTGTTTTCACTTTAATTTCGTTCATCATATTAATTCTTTTTCTCATATTTCACTATTCCGGTCAGTTCAGTTCAGTTCAGCTAAGCGACAAACCTTTATTCTCGATCATTGATATATGGCTTGTTAATCGACATTTCAGGACCGCACTCGAACATCAATAAGGACAAATGTAGAGACTCAGAATTCAGAAAGAATCAACAGCTTGCCATGAAGCAGGTAAACTAGTAGAGAATTATAAGGAGCTTAATTTTTGCCATTTTTTGTCGACGTAAATTTATTTTGGTTCATGTGGCCGATCCTATGTATCGAGATAAAGGGCTAAGCATTGATTAAATTGAATATCAAAATAATGTCCAGTTCATTTATGGTGTGAAATACCAATCCTTATAGTGATTCCTTCTTGCAAGCCATCTTCTTTGGCATCCCTTTTAAACTTTACACTTATGTAAACAGGCATTATTCTATATGGACAAATTTTGTAAAGTGAATTTTAAGTAAATGCATGTGCTTTAGAGCTGTTAAAATTGATGTATCTGTCTTGCTTAAAGAGATTCTTCCTCATATTTCTTAGTTATTGCAAGATCCATATATGGTGTCAATTATGGATATTGTTTTTTTTAGTAATATATACTTCTTTTGGTATTCATAAGCAATCATAATAAGATAAAATAGTATCAATTGAGTTGATGTGTTCATTTGGATTATCGGTCGATTTCGGGTTAGGTTTTTGAATCTGTTCAAAATCAAGTATTAACGTTTAATTTCATCAACTATGAGATATATTAATTCGTTCTTTCCTTTCCCTATAAGATTTTCTTTGCCTATAAGAAATTCTCCAATTTTATTCCCTATAAAAAGATAGTTATCAATTATTAATTACGTGACCTATATTTTTATTTTTTATTTCTTTTTAAATAGAACCAGATCCTGCCTTTGAGTGGGATTATTGGGTATGATGATGATTCCTTTTTAAATAGTGTATGTTAAGTGTATTGCTTATAATTGCTCATTGACCTAGCCCATAGAACTATTGTCTTAGAAAATACAAGTATAATTATGGTTGATTTATTGTTTCAATATAATAACTAAGTGGTTACGAATTTAAATCCTTAATTTTAATTCTTTTAAATACAAGTTAAAATTTAAAATTTTGACTCTTTTAAATTTTAATTAAAGTTTCTCTAAAGTCGGTATGTTATTTTCACCTCTCAAACTTAACGAATCAATATTTATCCATAATCAAATTCGATTTTGATTCGACTGATAAATAAATTTAAAATTATTTAAATATTAATTTTAAATGACTTCAAACAAATGATCTAAAATGGACCCAATGATAATTGGCATGAAAAATGATGTTATATTCTAAAATGAAATATAAACAAAAAATTGATCTTTATTGTGGTCATGCTTTATTGATTCTTCTCTTTTTCTTCCTATTCAATATTCATCAAGTCCATGGCTTCATCTTTTTAAGGCTTTCCCCCTCAGTCCAAACTGTCATATACTCTTTGTCCCTTTTTGTTCAAAGGGCTTAATTGCTTTCACTTTCAATGATTTTGCTTCTTTTCTGTAAAACATTCTCAAGTGGGTGATCAATTCAACTCCTTTTCGGTCAAGGAGGAGGATGTTGCTCGATATGTCCCATTACTTCTCTTCTTTCAAACTAATAGGCTTTTATACAAAGGTAGTCTAAGAAAATAACAGATTTATATTACAGCTAGTCTCCTGAGAGACTGAGAGACGATCTATTAGCTGGCCCAGTCCATTAAAGCTAATTTTCTACGTTTATTTTATATTTTTTATGGGCCAATCCAATAAGAGATGGTCTCTCAAAGAGACCGTCTCTCACAAGAATTTGTGTTTATATTATTGGCAAATTATTTTTATGTGGAAGAATTTGATAGAATGGATCATTAAGATTTTAATTTTTTTTTGTTTTGTTTACTTTATCGATTTTTATTTTGTATTTTTGCGGTGATTTACAAAATCATGGTAATTGATCAGGAATTTTTGTTTTATATGAAGGGATCAAGTAAATTAGATTGAAGAGATGTGTTTTATGTATGAGAAATTCCACGTGATAATCCTGAGATTCTGGGTTTTCCACGTGGTAACCAAAACTTTAAAAAAATTCACATGGTAACTCAGGTTTACAAAATTGTTCCACTATGACCTTTTTGCACATAAAAACGTTACCAAACATTTGTTTCGAAGCTTTAAAGCTGTTGTACACCTATTTATGCAACTCACCATTTTAAATGTTATCAGTTTTAAATCATAACTTTACCATCTTAGGATTTGGGGAAAAAATATGATCTGAATGAAAGATGGTAGAGTTAGAGCTTATGTTTTGGGGAAAAGATTGAAACTGATGTCATTTGAAATGATGAGTCACATAAATAGGCATACAACAACCTTAAAGTTTCGAAAGTAATGTTTGCTAACGTTTTTAAGTGCAAAAAGGTCACGGTGGAACAATTTGGTAAGCCTCAGGGTTACTGTGCGGATTTTTTAAAAGTTTTGGTTACCACATGGAAAACCCAAAACCTCAGAGTTACCACGTAAAATTTTCCTTTATATTTTATAGATTTTTAAATCAAAAATGTGATATGATTGATTAGTGCTTCAAAATGAGAAATTATTTAGTTTTAAATTATATTTATTATGTTTGAATTAGTTATGGATAGCTTTATGTTTAATTGAATGAACAATTTTCATTGTATTTTTTTTTATCTTTCTATTTTACATTAAAATTGTTTCAACATCATCAATGTTGGAGGTCTAGGTATGCGTTTACTCAAAATATTGTGCATACAACATAGTTAAGATGTTGAAAAAAAAAAGTATTTAAAACGTGTACGTCAATGACCGGAATACTTTTTCTTTCTAATTTGATGATCTTATCATCATAAAATGAGCCATCATCATCAATTTAATATTCCATTCAAAAATAAGGTATGAGTGAGGAAAGATAACAAACATTCCATTATTTCATATATGTACTCAGCTCCCATTCAAAGAGAGAACATGAAATGAGCTAAATAGAATCCTATAGAATTTATGTTAATTATTTGTGAATAATTGCTATAGAACTTTAAAACAATTGATCATTGTCAACAATTAGGTAGGATTCTCAAAGGAGGATCACACATTTGACATTTCTTCTTCCCCACCTTTTTGTAGATAACTAATACTCCTTATTGGGGGATAATAATCAAGACCCCTCTACCAAAACCTACTCTTGTACTATTTGTACACCCCTTTTGATGTTAACAATAAAGCTTTGTAAATTAAGAGGATTCCTCTACTGTCGTAGTCTTTGTTATTTAATTCTTGCACGGCCTTATTATTATGAAAATGGGTGGCAAAAATGGTCCATGATAGGACATCCTTTGTTGCTTCCATAGACAACTAACATGATTATGAACCACGAGAAATTGTCGTTGCTGTTGGAAATACTTCACATGTGACCACATCGATAAAATAATGGGTTGTTGACTTGCATATATAATTGGTGAGCTACTCTTCCTACTATCATATGGTTTTGGGAAATAATGAAACTCACCAAGTGTATGTGCAAGTCAACGCTCTTGACCCGTGGGTTTGTGGGCCCGAGCCCACGGGTTTCTCGTGTCCACACGAGTGGGCCACGGTGAGATTATGTGACGAATTATCACGGCCTAATACTTGCTACTATTGTTGCTTCCAACTTTAAGGTCTTGGATATGACAATGTGCTTGTAAGAGTAAAGATCCGCTCAATTAAGCATATCTTGTAAAATGAAAATCGAAGAATTAATAAGGGAATGAAAATATTCTAAGGGGAGTAGGGGGTTGAATAGAGTATGACAAACTTTCACAACTTAAGTCAGGAGCTTGACTAAAGAAGTGAGGGTTGAAACTTAAAAAACATAAAATTGTGTTTGAAAAAAGAAGTTTACTGACTTGATTAACTAAAAGATAAAACAGATTGATAATAAGAATGAAAGCAAGACACTAAAAATAATAAATGGCACAAATGTTTATAGAGTTCAATTCAGGACCTAATCTCTACCATCAAGTTTTCTCTAACTATTAGGATTTTGTATTTTTATTCACTATTAATTAGAGTTCTAGAATACAAATTTTTGAAGAAGGTCAGACTTATCTTCAAACAACTCCTTGTAGCCCTATGCTACCAACTAGACACTCAAATCTTAGTGAAGTGAAGGAACTTTCTTTCTTCTTCAAACTTCCTCGTTTTTTTTAATGTGATGACAAAATGAAACTCTAAGTATAAATAGGAATTATTACATTAGGAACGAGTTATACAAAGAAGAAATAAAATCACTTGACTAAAAACAAAATGAATTACTAGAATCACAAGGATGAAGGTCTTCTTTGAATGTAAGCACACTAGTAGTAATTTAATGAGGATTCTTTTGAAAGCTTGAAGACTTTAGAATAAGTAGTAGATTGATTAAAAAATATTTGATTTTTTTTAGCATAGATTCGTTAGAGAAATAACTATCCCTATTCAGTAAGAAGCTGATTTTCATTTAGTTTTTTTTTACATTTTATTAAATAAGAGTGTTCTCATTGTCTCTTCTGTTCTGTTGTTCTTGATCATCTACTTTTCATGAAATTAATCTTCTGATCTTGTAATAAAATCTGGTTAAGAATAATTTTACAACATATATGAATAAAATACATATTTTACACAAGTGATGAAATTCAGAACGAGACATCATTAGAAATACTCGGATGACAAAGGATTACAAGACGACTAACAAATAAACAAGATTATGGACGCAAGAAATGAGCCATACAACCAACGATATAGAACCTTATGGTTATTTGTATGGGCGTGACTAGATTGTGTAGATGAACGCTCACTTTGCGATGATGGTAATGCGGCCGGTGGTGGTGGAGCGAGTTTCGGGATGTCGCATGAGCCAAAGGTTCCACTTTTCTGTATACAACAACCGTGTTCTTGAATTAGAAAACGATTTTTACTTAATAACTATAAACATACATTGTTATTCGAACTTTTCATTATATCCCAAATACTTGTGTTAGATTTTCGACATTTTGACATTGATATGACGCTTTCTTCAAGGTTATTAGGACCGGAATTCTACCTAGAATCGTTGAGGGAGTAAGATCAAAATCTGTAGAATCGGATCGTAGAATAGTGTGATCCTACAAATATGTATTAATGTGCTTTGGAATACTGATTATTAATTATATTTGTTTTTTTTTAAGTTTTAATGTGTAAGTAAAAACGTATTTGACTTCATACATTAAGTTTTGAATAAAGATACTTGTAAATGTAATAATGATTTTAAAACTGCAAATCAAGAAAAATTTGAATTTGAATTTGTAAAGGTATTGATATAATTATTTTAAATATTTATTTATATGTAAGTGATATCTGCATTATATAAAAATGTTTGACGATAGAACTACCCTGTAGGATCAAATCGTTGGATCGTAAGATCGTAGAATCATATTATGATCCTACCACCTAAATTCTTGAGCTAAGTAGGATCGTACGATTCTACCACATTAAGATCCTACCAACGATCCGGATCGATCATCTATTTTTAGATCGTAAGATCGTAAAATCGTAGATCAGAATCGAGATTCTGATAACTATGGCTTTGTTCATTTTAAACAAAAATAGTAAATTTTTTTTGCTGAATTACATAGGCTCTTTTATTGTGATAAGTTATTATTAGTTTTGAGACATGGAAAAGAATGACTTGAGTAGATAGCACACCTTGCAATAGGCAATATTGTCACACCCACAAGTAAGATGACCATTGGCTTGATCAACTGCCTCAGAAGCTCCACCGCCGTCACTCCTCTACAAAAACAAACCCAAACAAGGTTGACAAAATCTTAATTTGTAGAGCACTTTTAAATTTGAGTAAATGGAAATTAACAACTTGTTGGACGTAGGATAGTTGTGTGAATAACTGTTAGTGGTCATGTAAATAGGAGTAGCTATAGCTATACAATTGTAACTCTTAGATTTTTAATTGTCTAATAGCTATGTAAAATAATAATGTTTAGTAAAAGTAAGGGTTATGGTAGCTGTTGGAAAATAATTTGTTGAGAAAAATGTAAATAAAAACTTAAATCACTAAAACTGATTTTAAAACGCCAAAAGTTTAACGCTATAAAAACTATGCACCACGAAATGTTCCTTAAACCAGCTACTTTACTGAACAATGAATTTTTGGAAACTATGTATTATAGCGTCTTTAAATCATTAACGACTAATTTAATTGTTACACTCAACACGCTTTTAATATAAGAGTCATATTGAAACTATGAAGAGTTGATTACCTGGTAATAGTCAACAGCAATGAAGTTGGGCCATCTTTTTCCATCTTGTTGTAAGCAAGTATTAACCATGTTTATCAAGGGAGCTGAGTTCTGCATGCAAGATCTTGATTTATTGGGATTAGTTGGGAAGTAATTCACTAGAATAAGAGGGATTGTATTGGTGTTCATTAGTGGTGATTCACCGCGGTTTGGGCACGATCCGGCTACCATCCCTTCATCCCCATCTGCATTTTGTCAAAAAACGATGTTTAAGATCATAAACTAAGCACACGAACAGCCTCGTCTAGCTCATAAACCTCGAATAGAAAATGTTGTGAAATCGGACTCATAATAAAGTATAGAAAAGATGGATCGGAGATAAGGAAACACCCAAACAAACAATGCACGCAAAACACAAATGACTCCAATGTTTTTATGGGTACCTTAGGTACCCTCCCCCTAATCAAATGTTTGTTCGGATTCCAATAGATTTTTATCGCAATACAAACTTTAGAGCCTCGATCTTTTTTACGCCCAAGAAGACCTATGTCATCGTGCAGGGGAAACACGAAAACTGAGGTTCTGATAGAAGCTGCTCGCCAGAGCATACCCCTCTGCGGCAATGCCAGCTTCTGCCTGCCTATGTGCTTTCCTGAGCAATTGTCCCTGCAGCCTCGACATGGTCTGGAACACACTGCTCGCCCTAGAAAGCTTTCGCAACAGTACATTCTAGCTTCATTTTTCTCTCCCTAACGAGCTCTCGTTTAGCATCCCAAATTAATGCTTAACATCATGGGTTAATGAGAACTTGCTTGCTCATCCAAGCCCCCCATCAATAAGCCCTTGGACTTGTGTGCTTGATTCTACAAGTAGATTCTTCCACCTTTAGTTAATCTGAGCTTTTATGAACTTACTTAGTCCAACCCAGCACTTTCAATTCTCCGAAAACCCATCTTTTTAAGGTGATCAAAAGATCAAAGCTAGACTAAACATACTGAGGTGTTTGGAAGACCAAGGGATCGGTTCTGTTGTAGCATGCTCGAACAAGACACAAAGGAGGAACCACACTGCCTTGAACGAGGCAGCAATCCAGTGTGTACAGGTGGGCTATGTGTGAACGAGCACAAGGAGGCTCGAAAGAGCAGATCACAGGCAGCAGGTCAGAAGCTCAGTTAGGAAGCTGCTTGAACGAGCTGTGTGCATGCTCGAACGAGCAGTTCTGTGCGTGCAGCTTTGGCTTCAGTTTCTTAAACGTTTCAAGTCTCCAACAGCTGTTTTATTATACTTTAATATGATTAATTCATACCATTAAAGTTACACTGCTCATTAATACATTCACCTCTATATAAAGAGGCCTCATATGCATATCAAAAACATCCACAAAATAACCCTAAGCCTAAACACTAGCCTATCTCTTCTCTAATTGTAATTCTCCAATTTTGATAAATATAAGAGATACTACACTGGAGGACGTAGTCTAAATTGGGTGAACCTCGTTAAACTTTTGTGTCGTTTATTATTGCATTTTATTCCTACAAACATCATTTTTCATGTGATTGCGTAATTTGTTTCACCCAAGGCTTCACACTTTCGATCTTGGTGATATTAGAGGTTGAAACACATCGTTTGATCTCTAATACATCATCGTTTTTAGTTATGTTTCAACCTGCATCGTCATAGATGAAAATGTCAAGAGACGAACTCAACCAAAAGCTTAAACCAATGGTTGAAGCTCTAAGATATTTTATATACTCTAACACGTCATGCACACGAAAACCCTCTGGACTCGAAGCGTGAATGCAGCAGATGCCCTCCTCCTACCTGACGCTAAATATCTCATTTTAAATGAGAGGCGATTGAGATCCGTAGTTTAATACTCCCATAGAAGGATAATCAACTTACATTGGTTTTCTACAACATACTTCCACTGATAAGCAATCCCTTCAGACGCTTCCTTAGATTTCATAGAAGTGAAGACCACCAATCGCTGGTTTTTCTGCACCATATCATCCACACTTGGCCAATCACTTCCATTTGTGGGCATTCGAGATAAAGGGAACATGAATTTTCTGAGCCCTGCTGCATTGAACACCTTGGTGAGACCCTTTGGGGAGGTCACATAATCCTCTATGAACATTGTAATGATTTCTGTCGGGTTTCTTTGCAGAAAATTCTCTATTTCTTTGAGGACGTTAATTGCTGGTTGCTGTTACATACAACTTATATTAATCAGCAAATACAACATTCTTGGATGTATGATTTGGTGTACTGTTGCATTTGGATTACTGAGGCGTCTCGCTCATTTTTAGCCCTTCTTAAAATTAAAACATAATAAATAATATAATATTTTTTGTTTTGTGTTGCTGATATTTTAAGTAAGAGTCATTCTCTCAAGAGACCATTTTTTTGAGAGACATCTCTCAAGTCCAATCAATTGTAGCTTAATGCCTATTTTATTTTACATTTTCTTTATAGGCTGGCCTAATTAGAGATGATTTCTCAAAAATACCGTCTCTCATAAGAATTTGTGTTTAACGATTTTATTAAAAAAACCTTCATAACTCATACTCTTTGTTCTTATCTTCTTTTCCATTTTGGTGGTTTTATCTGTTGTTCCCACAAAGAATATGTTTATTTATATCACAAATTTTAGACAAAATTAACCTTATTCATCTTTATTTAAATATTTTTATAATGCTGCTTTCATATCTTCCACTAACTTCATTTAAATATTTTTATACACCCTCCTATTTAACACATGTGTCCTATTTCCATATTAAGTAAAGTGATTTCAAATGTCCTATTTCTATTTTGGGTACCTTCTTTTTACCCTAATTGGACTCTCTCTCCTACACATGTGGTCCCAATTAACTACTTTCTCCGTTCCGAAATACTTGCTACATTTTGCTTTTGGGCACTATTTATCGTTTAAGCTTATTTTATATATTGCGGCTAATATGTAATCAATAATATAGTCAAGTGAGATCTTGTTTGAATCGTCTAATCGCATACTTTCACAATATCAACTTTTTATAATTTTTAAATGTGTATAATTCGACATATAAATGAACAAAATAGTACATTGGATTGCGTAAAAAAGTTAAATGTAACAAGTATTATGGAACGGAGAAAATATAAATTGCATCCTCTCTTACACATGTGTTAAACTTTAGTATAAATTAAACTCTCTCTCCTGCATATATGGTTCCATTTGACTACCTAAAAATTAATAAAAAGTCAAATGGAACATATATGATGAATAAGAGGGAGTATTATTTATGATTCTCACATATTTCCCAGTAACTTATAAAAACCATTTATATTTAGAGGTGGTCTCAATATTTTTTCCGCTAACTTTCTTTTAATATTTTTTAATGTTTATTTCCCCACTTTTATTTCATCAAATTTTATTCAATTAAATAACATATCCAATATCAAAAATATTCTATTCTATTACGATATATTATCCGATAATTAAGAATTTGTTTGATTTGCTTCTTGGCATATTCTCTATTGAGATATTCAAAAATCCATATCATTCCCAAAATAATGAAACTTTGATCACAAAAAAGTTTTTTTGTATACAAATTTTCATTACCTCCTAATACCACATCTCCCAATGATAATGCATTGGAATGAATTTTATGAAGAAAATGAGATGATTGGAGTTGGACAAACATGGCCATCAAGGTAGACGAGATTTTCAACTAAAATTACACTAATTTTTCATTCCCATTACCATCGTTTATGACCACCTAACAAACGGGCCGTTAGGGAACAATTTCTTTTTGGGTAAACTCTATGTATTGTCTAATTATGGTAATGCGAGCATTGGTGGGATGATTTGCATGAAAGATTCTGTGTAGTAAATGGTCCTTCCACAATTGAAAGCCCAAATTAACACATGTGATGCGAGCAAATCCTTAATTATCGGCTAATATACCATAATAATTTCTCTTAATTTCCGTGAATATTCCTTAATTGAAAACTTCATTAAAAAGTACTCCCTCCTATTCACCAAGATTGTCCCATTTGACTTTTGGCACTATTCATTCATCACTCTTAATTTGTATTTTACTCTTAATCTATAAGTTAAAACATAGTCATGTGAGATCTTGTTTGATTCGTCTCAATACAACGATTATTAATATCAAATTTTTATAATTTTTAATTAACAATAATTAGAGATATTAAGGGTTAAAATGTTGCCTCGGCATGTGTGAAAAGTCAAATGGGACAATCTTGGTGAATAGGAGGGAGTATTATATATAGCAAAAACTGTAAATTATACATTTATACCTTAATTTAATTGAAGTTAATATCAATTTTCTATATGGAAAAATATTGTTCGGAACCTAAAGATTTGATGTCATGTCCTTACTTATTAAGAATGTTAGGTTGATAGGCTTAGTTTTACTTACAAATGCTGTGAAATCGAAGCACTTGCCTCCAAATGAATGGCATAACCATATGTCATTCCGAAAGTCATACATGTCCAACATCAGCCCTCGAACACCATTCTACAAAAAAAAAAAAAAATAAATGCAAACATTTAGTCTTTACCCCACTAATTCTATAGCGTACCTAAGATTTTGACTGTGGGATCCTCAAAATTAATGATAATAATTAGAAAAAATAAATAAATTGGAGGGGCTATGACATTTAATACCTTATATTACAATTTTCTTTATAAATTTTAATTATTTTTTTTAAGTTTTAATGGATGCCTATGTGCTTCCGCGAATACTATTACTCCCTCCGTTTTCATAGGCGGATTCAGGAATCAAAAGCATGGGTAGCACCATTCATGATTCATCAACGTGTTGAAATAAATTACGGCCGACACTTCCGCCAACACTATTACTCCCTCTGTTTGACCGTTTCATATAATTTGAAGCAAAGAGAAAATTGTTGGTTTTAAGAAAAAGGTAGATAATGGTAATAAATGAAGAGAGAAAATGAATTGTGTGGTTGAAATTAAAAGAGAGTTAAAATGTATAGATGAGATTAAAAGAAACTGGTGGGCCATAGTCCAAAAATAGAAATAAAGCAAATTAAGTGGAACGGAACAAAATAAAAAATGATGCAAATTAAATGGGACAAAAAAACATAGTCAAATCAACAACACAATATGACCTGTACGTTTTGACTTTTTATAGCAGGAGTATACGGTAAATGGTGGTAGAGGTATTTACATTTTTGCAACGGAGAAGTGGGACTTGATCGAGCTGGCTTGGCGCGACAGAGTAACGGTACGATCAGAGGCGGATGTATATGGCCATATGGGAGCAATGGTAGCATAGGCTACCCATATGTTCTTTTTTTAAATAATTTTTTTATCTTGTATTTCCTTCATTTCAGTATATTTGCTATATTTAACTTTTTACGTAATCTAATATGTTATTTTAATAATTTATATATTGAAATAATGAACATCTAAAATCTATAAAAAGTTAATTTTATAAAAGTATGCGATTAGACGATTTAAACAAGATCTCACTTGCATATATTTTTACTTAAATATAAGCCATAATATATAAATTAAGATTGAACGATAAATATTAAATCGTGTCAATAATCGTCATGCAACGAGTATTTCAAAGCGGTGGAAGTATTTCACTAAATTAATGGGTTGGACTCGGTTCGGATTATACATACTCCGACTTTGCTCCGGATAATAGTTAGACTTTTGTTTTCAGTCCACCTCCACTCGGAGTCGGATTATGCATACTCCAAGTTTGTCCCGACTCGGACTTTCGGATCTCCAACGGAGTCGGATGTAGAGTCGAATTATTATCAAACGGTATCGTTGTGATATTGTAGTAATGATTTTAAAGCATATAAAATTACAAAATATATTTTTCAAATACAATTTAACAAAAAAATATGTACTTTAATTTGAATTCAATTTTAACAAGAGAAATAATCCTACTACTAAAATTTAACAAAATTTTCTCGTATTTTAATTTGGCGTATTTAATTTCTCTTGATTTCATTTGTCTTATCTTGATTCATTAATCTAAATAAAAGTACCAAGTAGTTTTTCAAAATTGAAAATTACAAATAGTATGAGAGAGAGCTTAATTAGTTACATTTAGAGTTTTAAAGGAAACAAAATATTAGTGTAAAAGTCAAATTCAAAGTCGGATGTCCTTCAGGGTCAGAGTCGAGTCGGAGTCTCAGATTTTTAATAAGGTCCAACTCCGGTCCGTCTCTAACTCGGACTCGGATCATAAAGTCGCATTTCACTACAATATATATTATAATATATATATATTTTGATATATATATATAATATATATATATATATATATATATATTATACTAATATATATATATATATATATATATATATATATATATATATATTATATATATATATATATATATATATATATATATATATATATTATTATAATATATATATATATATATATATATATATATATATATATATATATATATATATATATATATATATAATATATATATATATATATATATATATATATATATATATATATATATATATATATATATATATTTAGTGGCATATATTTAGTTACATTTTAATTTAAATATCACTGCATTAAATTTCTAATAGTATATATAGTGAATATAGAGACATTTATATGACCCTTTAACAGCATAATAAAAAATCATATTAAAGCTTTTCGCGACATAAAATCTAGTGACATTTTTCATAAATATCACTAAAAACTACAGTAACAATTACATATGTTTCCAAAGGCCAAATAAAGTATCACTAAATCACTTTATAGTGAAACTTCAAATAAAAACCAATAATTATAGCACTAAAAAATAAAACAACATTGGTTTTAGGGAAATTCTACATTGTAGCATCGAACTTTCATGAAATACGATTGATAGCAATATAATTTTGTAAGATTTTTCACATGGATGAGATTAAAAGAATATATAATAGGCTATTGTCCAAAAATAGAAATGATGCAAAATGTGTGATACAGACCAAAATGACAATTAATGTAAAATAAGCGGGACACAAAAAATATTTATCATTATGAATTACGATCATTTTTAAAATCAAAACAATAGTACGTTAAAATTGGAAATAAATTGAGGACATAGGATCATACATAGAGAGAGTATTATACAATTATACAATACTATAAAAGTCTTGGAAGATTTCAAGTGTCATCATTTAAAGAGACAAGGCAATATTTATCAAATATTTAGAATCTAATATTTTTTGTTTAAGTTTGAAGCTAAATTAGGTAAAATATTTGTATGATATACTATAGTACCTCTATTTAGTTAACTTAGAATTTAAGATGTTCAATTGAACGAAAAAAAAAGTTATGTATCAGGTAAATAATTAAAATAAACGTCAATAATTATGTTTTGATTTAAAAAACCATGTATTTGGTAAATTTAATAACAATAGAATACATTACTTACATTATTATTTGAAACTGTTTTTATATATATTCCGCACTAACAAATTCGTGCATTGCACAGTTTCTATACTAGTTCATTATAATCGTGGTGTTTAAAAACAAGATAATTTTGGCTTTGAGTGGAATTATTATTCATGGTCGTCGATTAGCAAGCGCAAAGCGGGCTATTGTTTAGGGCTCCGAATTTATTAGGGCTCATAAAACTTATTTTTATGTATATAAATAATATTTTTGACGTAGTAAGTGATATTAGTTTGAATTAAATTAAAATTATATAACTTATATTTTTTGCCAAGTAATATGAGTTTTTAGTTTTTTTAAATAAAATAATTTAAATATTAATAATGAAAAACAAAAAGTGTATTATATTATTCGTTACGCGTTATGTTTTTAGGAGTCCTTTTTAATCTTTTGCTCTAGAGCCCAAAAACGAACGAGAGAGGCCTGGTATTATTTATTATTTATTAGCTATATTGGCATTCATCGATACTGCTCAACAAATTAAAAAGAGTTGTTTTTTTTTTTTTTGCATTTGTCAATGTTAATAGTAGGTAAGGAGTTATATTCAAAAAAAAAAAAAGTTACGGAGTAGGGACGACCTTGTTTTACAATTGATTCCTTTGAGATAAAATGAGAATTTTAACTCTCACATATTTCGTCCTTTCATTAAATATTTTTTTTTATTTTCAATTGTGTTTTTAAATATTATTTTTATTTTTGAACAATATTACATTTTTTTTCTTTTAGTCTTATTCATAAATTAAAATTTTCTTATAATTTTATCTACGCAATTTATGTTTTCTTTTTATTTATTACCAAATATCTAATTTTTTAAATATCAATTCAATTTCTCTTTAGATTCTACTTGGAATCGTTCAAACCTGTAGAATCAAGTCGTAGAATCGTAAGATTCTACGATAAATTTAAATGTGCTATCTAGTCATAATTATAACTAAAAAGTTCTTTATTAATTAAGGTTTCATTCACTTCATTTTTAAGAATAAAATAGAGAAATATTTAATAAGTAGTTCAAATCTTCATATAATCGATGAATAAAATTTTTTTAAAAATTATGATGATGGATCATTAAATTGTCAGAAAAACTAATGAAATATGGTACATAAAAGAAAAACTTTAAAAATTAAGAATAAATTTGTAAAATCGAATCGTTAAATCGTAGCTATAATCGTGTTATGATTCTACCGCTACAAATTTTATTTTAATTAGAATTGTAAGATTCTAGCAACTTACGATTCTACCTACGATTTGAATCGTCCGCTTGTTTTGGATCATAAAATCATATAGTCGTATATGCCTGGGCAACCTAAACAAGGAGAGAAGAAATAGTCTACTCATAAACCCAAAGAAGGTTCTTGGCTTTATGAGTGAACTACCACTACAACATAAATTACTTTTAGTGGGATATATTTAGCGACATTTAATTTAAATGTTGTTATTTCAAATTTTTTATAGTGTATATAGATGATTTAGTGACAATTATTAGATCCTTTAACAGCATATTAAAAAGTCACACTAAAGCTTTTAGCGATATAGGATCTACTGACATTTTTCACAAATGCCACAATAGACTATAGTGACAAATAATGTCACTAAAGACCAAATTAAGTGTCGCTAAATCACTTTATGGTGGAACTTAAAATAAAAACCAATAATTATTATATTAAAAATATGAATCAGTGACAGTTTTTTAATGCCACTAAATCAAATGTCGCAAAAGGCTAAATTTGTTGTAGTGTACTTCTTCTTCTCTTTATTTGTGTTACCCAGACCCATTTTCTAAATTCTATCATATTTATCAAATATCTTACTAAGATTGTTATGATCTTAGAAACTCTCACGTTAATACAAGCGAGCTTTGTGTATAGCTAAGTTAACAATTGATCACCATGAATAGATTAAAACATGTAAGATAAAAACTAAGTGTAAATTTCATTTTACAAAATACTTAAAAATCAACTTGATAAATTATTTTAAATCAAAATTCGATCCGTTATGCATAAATACATAATTTTCTCAATCAAACGACCCAAACGACTTTAACCTTTATTTGAGCAAAGAAGGTCCAGACGCATGAGGTATGTTAGAAAAAGGTGGTAAAGCACTAACCCAATAGTTCTTGGCTTGTCGATAATTGGAGAAAGGATATCATTTCACATATGATTCTTTTTGTGTCAACTAATTGAATCAAAAAATAAATTCCTAATTTATTTCTTTCGTTCATTTAATTTGTAACACTTAATAAAAATGCACACATTAATTAGTTTTGGTGAATAAAATAAATAAATTAAAACTACTTAATGAAATAAATAAAATGTCGAAAAATTGTTAATAATTTATGATTTTTTTTTATTATTTAGAATTTTTTATGTAAATTTTCAAAATTTTTCTCTAATTTTAAATTAATATTTAATTTATCTTTTTGGTGAATTACCTACTATAATAGGTCATCGGGCTATACAAGTTTACCCTAGGCAAATACCCCTTAAAGTTGAAATTATTCAGGGTTAATCAGTGAATAACTTCTCACTTTTAATGTGAATAACTTTTCATAGACTAAAAGTGTGCAAAATGACTTCAAAAACCCAAGGTTTAAACTTGATCTTGTAAAAGAAGTGAGAACTTTTAAAATGTTACGTAGTATTTTAACTAGATAATCTCCGTGCGATGCACAATTTTTTTTTTCATTTTGATGTAAAAAACAAATAAATTGAATATGTTCGGCTTAATATTACATTAATTTTAATTTTTTTTTTAATACACATTTTATTAAATTCATGAAAATTAAAATTCAAATTTTTTTATAGTTATCATTCTAATAATGATAAAGCAGTGGGTCATTGTAAATTGTATCTATAATGTAATTGGCATTTTAGTGAACTTTTTTTAAAAGTATAATTAAAAATAATATAATTAATTTGTAAATCAATGAATGTTTTTTTAAATAAATATAAATTAATGATGATATGTAAATTAAAAATCAAAGATAATAATTTGGGCATCATTATTACATATTACTATTTATTACATTGTTTTTCAAATTTTAATGATGGTCAAATTAATCATCTTATAAACATCATTAACATTTAATGTTCCTATATTCATCCTTATTCAATGACATCATCAAACTCATGAGAATATGACAACTCATCTATTTTTTGAGTTGCTTATATCATCTGTGTTTTGTTTTAGTATATAGTATAGATATGTTATTTTTATAAAAATAAAAGGAAATCACATAGTTTTTTTTAATAAAATATAAATATGTATTAAGGTACATTTAAACAAATATCTAAATTATACTAATATAAATGTAATAACTAAGATAAAATAGTTGAATTGTTCTCAACTAAACTTTTTAATACAACTTTTTGCTATTTATCTACAATAATACCAACTTTTAATTAACCATGAATAATACTAACTAATTGGAGTGTTTCCCTAAAATATATCTAACATATTAAAAATCAAACTATAGGTGATTATATGACAAAATATATAGTAAATTAGTTAATAAACTAAAGTTGGTATTATTCTGAGGAAAAACCCCAAAAGTTGGTATTATTCATGGTTAATCAAAAATTTGTATTATTGTATGAAAATTAACAAAAAATTGTATTATAATTTTTCTTATTAATTTTTCATCTTATTTACAAAATTTTCATTTTATCACATATCAATTTTTTATTTACCTATTTTCATCTTTTTTTTTTTTTTTTTTGGTTTCCCAAATTATATCCTTGCTGCAAATGCCGGAGGGACTAATACTTGAATTACCCAAGCAAACATTATTTTCAGGCGGGTCTAAAAGTAGATCCGAATGCAGATAAAAGGAAGAAAAAGGCATACCCGAAGCTGGGACGTAATGGAATCTTCTTGATTGGAGGGAGCTAAAAGGATAGTACCAGTAGCAGAAATTGAATTTTCTGTCATTGCAAATGCATTATGAGCCGTTAACCATGAGTATTTGTTGAACGCCAATCCTTTTACCTTTGAAGTTGGATTAACGGGTTGAATCCGTGAACATCTGGGTCTGGTATTTCCATTTGCACCACAAGACTCGCACCGCAGACCCGCATCACAATCACTATCATTCTTACATGTTTCTCCAATCTAATTTCAGGATTATAAACAGAGTAAGGTAAAATTAGCATCTAGACTTGAGGAACAATAGAGAAGTACACCCGACCTTTAACCGATTCCGACTTAACACAACTTCAAAATGAATTTAAAAATTATGGGATGTTTGGCAATTGACTGTCGGTTATTTGTTGTTGGTTTTTAGCCGGGCTTGTTTGACCAACTGAAAATATTAATTATTTTTGTTGGTTTTTAAGTTAGCTGAAAAAACTAGCTTTTTGTGGAGAGGTTTGATAAATTTAAATATTGAGTGTTAGTTGTTTATTAAAGAAAAAATGAGCTAACAAGCCAAAAGCCTACCAAAAAAGCTAGCTGCTTAAAAGATAGTTTTTTAGCTGCTTTAAAAGTCATTTACCAAACACTTTATTTTGCTATTTGATCAAACAATAATCCAAAAGCTAAGCAAAAAGCTAAGAACCAAACGACCTGAAATTGACCCAATGACCATAATAAACAACGTCAAAAAAGTGAAAATTGTTGATTAATATAGACCTTTAGAGTTAGGGAAGATTGGATAAGCAAGAGAAGAATAGGGAGGAAGAACACAAAATGATGATAACTGGGACTCCACCATTTCATTTTGGGGTAAATGGATTGAATGTGAGAGAGGATTAGACAATGGTTATTGTCTGGTTTTAGGGATTGCTTCACGGAGGGTGCATCATACAAATTAAGACTAGCCACTTGACCCCATCTATCACTATCACTCCCAGAGTGAAACAACAAATTTAAACTGGGAGAGCCAAATAGTATATGCATTTTATTAAAGAAAATTTGTCGGAATAATCTAATATTTGTCTGATTTTCCTACAATAATATTAAGTATTGATTAATCATGAATAATTTCATCTATTGATAGTTGTTTTCGGTGGCAATGTGACTTTACCTGTTACCCTTGTTACCGGTTATGAATTGAATTGTTTTTTTTACTTTATTAAAATTTACTCTTTCACACACCTGACTCTTCATCTCCTTCTTTCTTCACAAGTGATTTTTATAGATTGATTATTTTGAATTTACATGAAAATGGAAATGGTTGCATATTGCCTGATTCCATAGACTGATTATTTACAGTGATTTTATACATCAGTAGCATATGTACAAATCTGTACATTGATTTTTTTGCTTATTCACTGATTTTTTGCACTTGAACACAACATTTGATTATTTTTCATATACACTAATTTTATAGATTGATTTTTTGCATTTGAACATCAACATTTGACTTGGTTCGTCAGATGCGTGCACCATTGCCTAACAATTTCACAAATTCATTGATCTTAAAAGCTTGGGATTCTACACCTGCTCACTTAATTTTCATCTGTGAAATAGGAACACAAATAAGTAGTTTTTCATTATATATATTGTTCTGTATATTTTGAAATATTTTATGATTTTATTCTGTATATTTTTTTGAATTGAATTGATTTTACTCTGTATATTGAAGTATACGCACTAATTTCTCATATTGATTGGAATAAGAATGGTATTAAATGGAGAAGAAGAAGGTAACTGAGAGAAAGAATGATTTTTAATGAAGTAGAAGAAGGTAAACTGGTTTTAATGGAGGAAATGTCATGTGAAGAAGAAGATGCTTGGATGAGGAAGAAGGTCAACAAATGACCTGCTATAGCCGGTTGTTTTACCTGCTTGGATGCCATTGGAAACAACTATTAATATATGGGATTATTCATGGTTAATCAATACTTGGGATTATTGTAGGGAAATCAGAAAAAGATTGGATTATTCTGGGCAATTTTTTCTTTTATTAATAACATTATAGTCGAAATATAGATGCACTTGCGAAAAAATTATAGTTAAATGAATGTTATATTAAGAGGTATTTAAAATAGACTTTATATTAATTGAAATTAATAGGAAAAATTGACATTAATAACCGAACCTTTTGCTCATCCGCTGTGAATAATCTAACATTTTGATTATTTTCTAATAATCCAATGTTTGTCCTTAGTTTGCTGTGAATAATTTAATCTTTATTGTAGTTTGCTAGCAACATACCCTATTATTACTCATTATTAGTAATACGGTATGTAGTGGGCTAATTTATCACAAAGGTTGGATTATTAGAAAATAATCAAAATGTGGGATTATTTACAGGTTATGAATGAAAGATTGGATTATTAATGTCAATAATTTTTCCAAATTAATATGGACTCAAGGCCTGATTTAAACCGACTCAAAACAGGTGATCTAAAATTTATTTGATGTTCCAAATTAACACGTCTAAGTTGTTAAGTAAAGCATTTTGTCGAATGACCGGCCTATGCACTAGCTATAAATTACTCTCAAATGACTTCAATTAGATGCATATAGCTACAAAAATAACATGTTTTTTGGGTCGGGTAAGTTCCGAGTTAGGTTGAACCGGAATCATATTGATCCAATGGCTCAGCTTTTTGGGTCGGGTAAGTTCCGAGTTAGGTTGAACCGGAATCATAATGACCCAATGGCTTAATAATTTTTTTAGAAAATATGATTTCGTTGGTATTATTCAAAAAAAATAATAAATATACCGATTTTAAGATCATAGAAATAAGTGTTCACTCAAAATACAAGATGTAACTAGAAATATAGCGAGTCTTAACTGAAAATGATGATGTAGAACTAAAAGGGTTGAGAAAACTAAAAAAGCAAGTCAAAACGGTCGGGTTTAGGTTACGGTCGAGTTTGATCGAGTGTTTTTTGGAAATTTTAGGGTTGGGTCATTCTCGGTTTACTGATAGAACTTTTAAGTTATGACCTATTAATTTTTAGTCGCATTTATGGCCAATTTCAGATCTGATCATTTTGATAGGTCTAAAGTCTATTTTTCTTTTTAGATGAAAAATATTATAATTGGATTCTGAAAAAGTTAGGAGAAGAAAACAATTTCTCTTTAATAATACTTATAATAATATAATCTTCTATAACTATTATTAAAGCAAAACACGCTGATATCATCACTTTTTAATATTGCTTATGTGTCACAATCTCAACAAAAAATTTTCCTCCTAAACTCAACGATGATGTCATTGGTTTTATAAATATTATTTATATCTTTGACTTTATTACTTTCTAATTTAATTATGACTATGATATTATCCATATTGATTGATTTTATATTTTTTAGGTCACATTATTTAATGTATTAGAAAATCATATATCTTATTTCATTTTTTTCAATTATTTATAAAAGATAATATACTTTTATGAGGATTTTTTTTAGGGAAATTATCATTGGTGCCCCTGAGGTATGCGTTTTTATCAATGGTGTCTAAACTTATTTTTTTTTTCCAATGGAACCCCTGAGGTTTAAGGGTAATTACAACCGTGACACTTTTGTACTTTTTCCGTTAACTAAACGTTAAGTTTGAAATAAAACCAAACCATGGTTTGTATCTGATTAAGTAACTTGTTTTGGCTCTTCATTTTCCCTCCTCGATCATTCTCTGTGTTCTTCATCATCATCATCATCTCCTTACTTGATCACGCCATTGTTGACGATAATTCCTCCTCTTTGCTGCTCGAATTCACGCTGGTAAGTTCTCGAATCTTCTTTACTTTTCTTTCTATACATGCAAGTACTTGGTCTGTGTTGTTTTTTTGCCCTAAATGCTGAATGTAATGGAGCAATTTTTTCCATTTTTCGTCTTAAAATGTGGTAGCATTAGGGTTTTTTTTGGTGAATTATGGTGTTTAAAGTTGTTCTGAATTGTTCTCTGTAAGAATGAACCCTAAAAATTAGGGCTTTTTTAAAATTTGATTTTTTGGTGCAGTTTATGATTGTTGATGATTTTTTTTTGGTTTTTTTTGTTGATAGATTGTAAATGGATGATTGTGTGTTGTTGAAGTTTGTGTATAAGGGTATTGAGACAGAAGTCTTTGTTGAGGATGTAGACTTAGTCAACTTGTTAGACATGATCATAAATTATTGGAATAAAGCTGAGTCTTTGGGACATTTGATGCCTGATCATCCCAGTTTCAGTTATCTTTACAAAAAGAAACACGTTCAACTTGTTGATGATAAAGTATTGTTGGAGATGTTTAGCAGAAATAGGGGAGTTGAATCTATTTGCATCCATGTTAGGGACTCTAAACCTAGTGTGTTATTAGATAATGCTAGGAGACTTAGGGAAACCCTAAAGCAAAATGAACAGAAGAAAGTGATGGAGCCTAAACCAAACCCTATTGATTCTGATGATGGTGATGATGATGATGCTGTCATGATAATTCCAACCCTTAGTGTACCCCATGAGAAGCCTATTTTGAATGTAGATGATGATGTAGACCCCACTCCTGTACAATCTGTAGAACATGTAGACCATGTTGAGGAACCAGTTGAACATGTTGAGGATATGGTAGTTGAAGATGTTATTCAACCTGTAGAAGATGTGATTGAGGATATGGTAGTTGATGATGTTGGTGAACCTGTACAGCCTGATGAACCTGTGATTGAGGAAATGGTTGTTGATGATGTTAGTGAACCTGTAGAAGCTGTTGAACCTGTAGTAGAGCCCATTCCAACCCCATTACAGATTATAAAGCCCAAGACACCCAAAAAACCAAACGGGTACTTCAGACCCAAACTCTCTGTCCTTAGACCAAGGAAGAAACCTGTGGAGAGCATTGTAGTGGAGCCCCCACCATCTCCTGGTGACATAAATGATGTCATACTTGAAAATGTGGAGTTCTTGAATGAGATAAACCAAGCTACTGAGGAGGCTAACAAGGAGGAAGCTCATGTGTAGGTGAGTATGAAGTAAGTGAGGGTAAATCAGTTCTTGCAGTTAGTTTGAACAAACACACATGCCTTTGCAATGTGTGGCAACTCACTGGCATACCTTGTAAGCATGCAATGCGTGCTATTCTTCATGAGGGTCTTGATCCACAGTCCTTTGTGCATGAATGGTACTCAGTTGAAAAGTACAAGTTGGACTATGGTGAAAGCATTAAGCCCATCCCTGATCAAGATAAATGGCCAGCTACAAATAATCCTACCATTATGCTACCTGTGATTAAGAGAGGAGTTGGAAGACCTTGTAGGAACAGGAGGAGAGCTGATGATGAGGAGAGGAAGGGAAAAAGGAGCAAGACTGTTAAGTGTGAAAAATGTGGGGAGTTTGGGCACAACAAGTCCACTTGCAAAGGAGGAGCAACAAAGAAACAAAGGCTACGAAGAAACACTGATGAAGCCTCAACATCCAAAGTCAATACAAAGAAAGCAGTGCCAAAGTCTAAGGCATCAAAGAAGGGAAAGGGCAAAGTCCACCTGTGATTAATGTCATGTAATTGTATTAGCTTTAGGAACTAACTTTTGTTTGTATTATATATGGTTGTATGGCATTTGACTAACTTTTGTTTGTATTATATGTGGTTGTATGGCATTTGAACTTAATCATTGGAAGCAATGTAATATAGCAACATCCAGTAGTGATATTTAACAACAGTGTTTACATACAAAAACCATTTCATTAGCTTAATAATACCAACATCCAACAGTACATAATTTAGGGCTTAATAATAGCCCTAATGGAATACAATACACAATTTAGGGCTTAATAATAGCAACAACCAACAAAAACAAGAAAAACATTACAACATATTTCATGAAGTCAGCAACCCTAAGTAAGCCATCAATCTTATTACACAACCCTAAAACAGTATATTTGAGTTCATTGAATTCATCTCTATTCATGACCTTAGGAGCAGGCCCTTGAGCATCTGTAAGTGTAGCTTCATGAAGATTTTCCTTCAAATCATACGAATAGCCCCATTCAAATGCTTGGCACGAAATACATTTGTAGTAGATTCTTCCAAGATTGGTAACTGAACCGGAAACCCTAACATCATAAAACTTAGACGGATCACAGTCGCATTTCTTCAACCTTACCCAGCTATCACCAGCTTCAACATTGGGGATTGCCTGGTGTCTTTTGGAGGTACCAGAGTACACTTTGCCACAAAAAGATAAGTTCTTGGATGAGGTAGCCATGGAAGGAGAAGGAAGATGATAGGGAAGAGAGAAGAAAGAAAATCGAGCTACTGAAATGAAATAACACCTGGGTATATAAACATCCATCAACAATTAACCATGGTTAGGTTAGATTTCAAACCTTACGTGTATTTAACGGAAAAAAGTGCAAAAGTGTCACGGTTGTTATTACCACTAAACCTCAGGGGTGCCATTGGAAAAAAAAAATAAGTTTAGACACCATTGATAAAAATGCATACCTCAGGGGCACCAATGATAATTTCCCTTTTTTTATTTATACTATTGAAATTGGTTACTTAAATGCAATGCATAAGTCTAATATGATTTAAGTTGTGACTACCTTTATGCAAGTCACTTATATTTTTTACGACAAACAAATTATTTTTTTTAACTTTTATAAAATAATTTGACACATATTTATGTTAAATCTATAACTAAATTTTCACAATGATCTACGCGCACAATGCAAAGTATGATACAAATCAAATAATGTATGTAATGTATACAACTATTCAGAGTGAAATGAGATATAACTATACTGCAAAATTTATTTCTTAAAATTTTAATTTCTTAAATGATACAAATATATCAGCAAATTTATAAAGTTGTGCATCGCACGGGCACTATATATTATTCCGATCCCTTCGATTCGTTTTTATTGTCCACTTTCCTTATTGGGTTAGTTCACCCAAATTGTCCACTTTCTATTTTTGGCAAAGATTTTTTACCTAAATACCCTATGTTCACACAAGTAAAGACCATAATACCCCCACTTATATTATTTAAAATACTCCAACTACCACATTTACAATTATTATAATCATTTAAATACTCCAACTACCACCTTTACAATTATTATAAGGGAAATTCTACATGGTAGCATCCAGTTTTGATGAAATGCCAATGGTAGCACTTTTTAAAGAAAATTTCACATGGTAGCATCCAGTTTATGCACTATCTAATTGCCGTAGCATTTTCCGTTAAGTTCTTGTTAAATTCCGTTAAATTCATCATGTAAGTTTTTTTCCACATGGTAGCATCCAATTTTTGTTAATTTACCATTTTAACTTTTAATTCACCATTTTAATGTTTAATTCACCGTTTAATTCATTAACGCTCATAAATGTTTAATAATTTTATTGAAAAATTATAAGAAACTATCTAATCGGGTCGAAACAAGTACTTATTCGCCTATTTTTCGATACGTAAAACGAAAAAGATATTTGGCGTCATTTTTACCTGTCAGAACGATTTTTTTTCAAAAAACGGACGTTGCAAATCCCCTTATCGGATAACTCTTTCGAAAATCCGGTCGAAACAAGTACTTATACGCCTATTTTCCGATACGTAAACCGAAAATGATATTTGACGTCATTTTTACCCGTCATAACGATTTTTTTTTGATACAACGGACGTCGCTACTATCCTTATGGGATAACTCTTTAGAAAATTCGATCGAAACAAGTACTTTATTCGACCGATGAATTAAACATTAAAATGGTGAATTAAATATTAAAATTATTTTTCCGTAAAATTATTTAACATTTATAATTTTTTTTCAAGAAAATTATTAAACATTTATGAGCGTTAATGAATTAAACGTTGAATTAAACATTAAAATGGTGAATTAAAAGTTAAAATGGTAAATTAACAAAAACTGGATGCTACCATGTGGAATAAAACTTACAAAATGATGAATTTAACGGTTTACAAGAACTTAACGGAAAATGATACGGCAATTAGATAATGCATAAACTGGATGCTACCATGTGGAATTTTCTTAAAAAGGTGCTACCATTGGCATTTCATTAAAACTTGATTCTACCATGTGGAATTTCCCTTATTATAATCATTTAAAATACCCCAACTACCACTTTCTTAATATGCGTGCCCAATCTAAAGTGGACAATAAAGAAGAACTGAAAGAAGTATTTTTTAAGAATTTCATAACATTTTTGTCAACTTATTATATGTCAATAACTAACATAATCGCTACTTGTACCGTAGAAAGTTAATTTACACGGTTAATTAGAGTGATAAATGTTATAGTAATGTGCTACAGCTATAGCTACCCACAAATCTCACGTTTTTATTCCTAATACTTTAGCCACTGAACTTTACCTTATTTTTTGATATTTAAAAAGTATTTCATATTACTATATGATAAATTAGTAAAGGGGCCGAATTTAAAATACAGTGGACCGCAAACTAAGAGTTGGAGCCGCTGGCACTCCCATGCAACATCACCCATGGTCACCCCTAGTTTGTTTTCTATAGAATATAGTGTAGTGGTATTATGCTTGATTCGCTTTAATGTATATTTTATTTATAATAATTTTTAATACTTTTGATTCGCTTTAATGTATATTTTATTTATAATAATTTTTAATACTTTTAATTAGTTTCATGTAATTTTGAAGAGGACAAATAACAGGAACATTAGCAAGTGTGCTGAAGCCAAGATTTTCATTCTAAGGGGCCAAATTATAACTGATATCCCTTATCCCTTATTCCTTATCCTTACGTATAAAAAAAGGCTAAGGAGTTAACACTATTCACATCTTGCAAATGAATAGTGTTTTTGCCACTGCCTTGTCATTTGCCACATCATCGTTATACTTAACACATCATCTTCCATTCATATGATTCGTCTTTCTTTAAATTTTATTATCACTTTCTTTATCTAAAAGTGAGAAAGTAACCATCTCTTTTTCACTTTATTTTTCATTATAACAGTCAGAAAACTTCTCAATGGTATGATTGTTCTTTTTTTTTTTTTTTTTTTCATTTCTTTTGTTTTTGTGTTTATGTTTGTTAGTGATTTAGTTTAGTAGTTTAAGTTTCTTTGAGTAGAATGTCTCTTGGTCTCCTCATACAATGACTTTTCTCTTTGGGGCTTTATGCCGGCAATTTTAGTAATATTCCAATTTTTTTTAAAAAAAATTTAATCTTAAATTTTCGACATGAATAAGATGAAGATTCGTTCATTTGGTTATCTTATTCCAATTTTTTTTTCCAGATTTAAGGACTAGAATGTGATTGCATTACGATGTGTGAGTTTATCAATTGTGTATTCAGTGTAGATTAAGAGTTTACTAATAAAAGTTGGATTATGGGCTATTATTTAGCTTATAAATTAGTATTAAGAAATATGAGTTTGTAATAAAGGATTTAGTGTGAGATTGAATTTTTTTTGAAAGGATTTTTGACTTAGTACAACTAAACTAATTATGGCTATAAAACTTTTGTAAATTAACAAAAGGTTGTATTATTTACAATAATTTTTCCTAAAAATAACTCAATTTCTTTTTTATGTAAATCAAAAAGGACAGAGTAATATACGCTTAAAAAAAAAAAGAGGACAGAGTAGTATTTGCTAAAAATAAATTCACCAATTGTTTAGAATCATTTTCAAATTTGATTCTTTGTGCTCAAACAATATAAACAATATTTGAGTTTATTTTAAGCAATTATACCAAATAAGTTAATATAAAAATAATCAATAATTCAGCTTATTTTCAATAGATCAAACAAATATTGATTTATTTTTGTCAATTTGTCCATCATATACATATTTAATTTAGGAAATTTTGTGCCACGTGGTATTCATATACAACACAATTTCCCGCCAAAATTAATACAATTTTCATTTTCCTATATCATTTTTGCATTAAAACTCTTAAGCATCAATTAAATTTAATTACATTGAAACTCTTAGTCTTCTTCAATTTATATATCTTTCTCTATATAAACACATATATGCCAGAAAATAAAACCCTTTGTCTTCTTAATTTAATTATATTGAAGATGAAAAGACAAAACTTTAAGATTTTGTGTTGTACCACATACATAACTCACCTTATTTATTAATTGAATTTCAATCTCCGTTAATTAGTGCATCCCACATACTTAAGAAAGAGTAGATGGTGTTTTAAGAGTTGAGTTTATTGATTATTTCAATTAGTGTGAAAATTGAGATAAAACTAGAGAAATATATGAGTTTTTATTTCGTTGCTATGTGAATATGCAATTTTATCTCAAAAATTTTATGAGTGTAGATGTGGGATGAAATATAAGGTTTATAAATTGAGATTAAATTTTGAAGAGTTGAGTGGAGATGAAATGGAAGCAAAGAGAAATAAGATATTCATGATCAAGATGATGTTTAATTTATTTTCATATTGACATGTTGTGTAGTTATAGATGACATAATAGTCAAATATATGTTGTTTTGATGATGATCAAGTTTAATAAGCATATGATTAACTTTTGTTTTAAGTATCACTTCTTTTCAAGGGTTAGTAAATATTTTTGATTAAAAATATTAATATTAGGTTATTTGATAAACTTAATATAAATTGAAGATGTTTTGTACTATATTTAGTTGATATTTTTTTGGTTATGTTAAAACTTTATAGATATATGATTTTTAAAATAATATTTGTATAAATTTAACAACAATGTTTAAATTAATACTCCATTATATATTTTTTTATAAAATAGTTTTATAATCACGTGCGTACACTACAAAAAATTGCAAAATTCCGACCAAAACCCACCGACTACCCACTTTTAGTTGGAAAATTCCGACTACTTTTCCGACTGACACGTATTAGTCGGAAATTCCGACTAAATTGCTACTAAATTTGTTTTTGGTCGCAATTTAAAAAAAAATACAATTAATTATTTTCCGACTGAATTTTAGTCGGAAAATTTACCGACTATTTTCTGACTAAACTTCGGTCGGAATTTAGTCCATAACATTGATTGTCAATTTTAGCCGTATACAACATTAATTTATAACCATCACTTCCTACATTGATTTGGATAATGCCGTATACAAATTGATTATCAATTGATTATCAATTTTAGCCTTATACAACATTAATAATAATAATAATAATAATAATAATAATAATAATAATAATAATAATAATAATAACGATATACTAATACGACTAATAATAACTAATACGCCTAAATAACTAAGAAAGTACTAATAATGTACTAATATGACTAATAATAACTAATACGACTAATATGGCTGAATAAATAATAAAGTACTAATAATCTACTAATACGAGTAATAATATACTTATACAACTAATATTATACTAATGAAACACTAATACGACTAATAATACATTAATACGACTAATACGACTAAATAACTAGTAATAATATATTAATACCACTAATAATATAATATTAATAATATAATATTAATACACTAATATTAATACACTAATACAATAACTAATAATAAACTAATAATACACTAATACAACTAATACTCACAAGAGTAGTATTATGCTAATACAAATAATAATATATTAATACTATATTAATATGACTAATACTAGGACTAATATTATTACGAATTATTATAAACTAATACAACTAATAAGATATTAATACTACCCCTAATAAGATGATGATGATATATTAATACGACTCATAAGATATTAATACTATATTAATACTATATTAATATGACTAATAATATGACTAATACAATTAATAAAATATTAATACTATATTAATATGACTAATAGTATGACTAATATAATTACGGCTTATTATAAACTAATACAATTAATAATGATGATGATGATAGATTAATACGACTAATAATAACTAATACGACTAATACGACTAAATAACTAATAAAGTACTAATAATGCACTAATACGACTAATATTGGCAAATACAACTAATAAAGTACTAATAATGCACTTATACAACTAATAATATAATAATAATACACAAATACAACTAATAATAATAATAATAATAATAATAATAATAATAATAATAATAATAATAATAATAATAATAATAATAAGGTGTTTCATATCATAGAAAAAGATTTTACAAGAAATTAGTAGGGTGTTGAGCAACAAGCTGGGCAATACACCTTTTTGAATAATAATAATAATAATAATAATAATAATAATAATAATAATAATAATTATAATAATAATAATAAAAACTATAATAATAAGGAAAATGATATATACAGCCCTAAGGGCTGTATATAAGAAAGAATCTTGTATAATTACTATGTAATTCATTAATGTTTTTGCTTTGAAAACATAAGATTTAATTATATTTTATTACTTTATCATTAATTCTTTCTTGGAAATTTAAAATAACATTTAAAAAATATTATTTATTTCCAATTTTCCATACTAGATTCTTTTGAAAACCTAAAATTATTAATAATAAATACAATTTACTAACTTTTCTGTACAGCCCTAAGGGCTGTAAATATCATTACCTTACTAATAATAATAATAATAATAATAATAATAATAATAATAATAATAATAATAATAATAATAATAATACTAATAATCATACAATACTATAAAAGTCTTGGAAAATTCCAAGTGTCATCATTTAAAAAGGCATGAAAATATTTATCAAATTTAGAATCTAATATTTTTGTTTAAGTTTGAAATTAAATTAGGTAAAGTATTTGTATGATATACTATAGCAATTGTATTTTGTTAACTTAGAATCATACAATACTATAAAAGTCTTAGAAAATCATACATACAATACTATAAAAGTCTTGAAAAATTCCAAGTGTCATCATTCAAAGAGGCATGAAAATATTTATCAAATTTAGAAACTAATATTTTTGTTTAAGTTTGAAACTAAATTAGGTAAAATATTTGTATCAGGTAAATAATTAAAATAAACATCAGTAATTATGTTTTGATTTAAAAAATCATGAATTTGGTAAATTTAAGAACGATAGTATACAATACTTACATTATTATTTGAAATTGTTTTTATATACATTTCACACTAACAAATTCGTGCATTGCACGAGTTTCTATAATAATAATAATAATAATAATAATAATAATAATAAATGGAAGGAGTATTATTATGTTATAAATTTAATAACGTAGCTTAGAGTATCACTAATTAACTCTTGGTTTGCTGGTTGGAGCATGAGCCTCATGTCCATGAGGTCTTATGTTCGAACCTTCCCAACGACATTGGTGCGCTGATTCTGTGAGGTGTCCACGTGGGCGTGATGTGGCACATTATTCAAAAAAAAATTATTTGTTTTTTTTTGTTCCGACTGACCGGCTGGTCGGAAAAATTTTTAAATTTTTTTTTGTTGTCATTTTTGGTTTGATCCTGAAATAGTGCTTACCGACCCATTTCCGACTAAAAGGGTAGTCGAAAATTTCCGACCAAATGGGTAGTCGGAAATTTCCGACTGTTTTCCTACTAAGATGATTTACCGACCAATCTGAGCCGACTAACCCTGAAAAGTCGGAATATTGTGTTTTTTTTGTAGAGATAGGTAAATACCTAGTTATTTATAATTACAAGAATTGTGTTTTTAATAAATGCTCATTATAGCGAATTTGAGATATGTTATTGAACATAATATTTCTTTTAATAAACAAATGTTAGTAACAAAACAACACCTTTATTATTAGCAAGTGTATATTAACATTTGCAATAATAATTAAGCATATGCATTAAATCATATTGATTAGCTTCGAAACACCAACAATTTTATCCAAAAGGAAAAATACAAATTAACACAAATCAAATTATAATACATATGAAAACTTTGAATTTTTTTTGTCAAGGGTAAAGCTCAATGATAGATCTTAAACCCAAAATCGGAATAATCTTATAATCACTAAAACCAGCTTGTTGAAAAAGCTTCTTGAATTGTTGTTCGGTTCTTTCCTTTCCATCTCCAAAGAGAGACATCATCAGCATATCAAATAAATATTTTGTGCTTGTTTCTTTTGATTTTGTCTGATCATGTTCAGATTCCACCACAATATCTATAATTATCACCTTCCCTCCTTGGTTTTTGCTAGGAATTGCTTCTTTGCATTGTTTAAGTATCTTTATACAATCATTATCACCCCAATCATGTAGCATCCACTACAACATAACACAATGAGTTTGTTAGGAGGATCTCTTGAACTTGCATATATATGACCATATAGAGATAATTTCTTGATTCAGGCAAATTAAATGAACACAAATTCTTACTTAAGACCGTATTTTGTAAAGACGACTGTCAAAAGCATAGTCCAATTCTAAATATATATTGTTACAACTCTAAATATAGGTTTGGGCTGAACTTTTAAGAGATGATTTCTCAAAAAACCTGTTAAACTAATTCTTGACGTCTAAAGGCAACTCTTGTCTACAAACTTAATATTTGACATCGAAAGCCAATTCTTGGGCGGCTACAGAATTTGTTCCCTAATTTGCAACTTCGAGCTATAAAGTTAATTTTGTTGCCCATAATATGTTATTTGGGCTACAACCCCTCATTGGATCCTTCACACACACACACACATATATATATATATATATATATATATATATATATATATATATATATATATATATATATATATATAAGAAATAATCTAAAGGTGTAAATATTTACAGCTGATAAGTGAAAAGTTGGATTACTAATATCAGTTTTTTCTTTTTCTTATTCATATTATTATTTTATTACTCAAAAAATAATGAAACAACCAATAAAAAAATGTGATAAAAACAAGACCTTAAGTAAGACAGCATCTGCGTGAGGAACTGCCTGAAACATATCACCTGCCACAAATTTAACATTTGTTGAAGCTTCCTCTTGTAATCCTAGAACAACATGAGGTAAATCAAGAACACTGCACTTCATCCATGGATAAGCCTCAGTAATGGCCTTCACAGTAGTCCCATTACCACCACCTACATCTACCAATGTTTCAATACCCTCAAATATGCCCTTAAAATGGTTATTATTCACCAACAAGCTTGTTATCAACCTGGAATCATATTCCATGGCTTGATTAAAACACTCATTAAGCTTAGAATCATGGCTCATATACTCCCAGAAACTCATTCCATTTACAACATGGAAGGAAGATTGTGCATCATTTTGGAGCCAGCTTGTAAGATGATGAGATGGGTCGGTTACCACTTGCTCAAGCAGTGTAAGAGCAAAGTGTGCTTGTGTATGTGGGTGATTTTTCAGCAGGAGTTGGGAGCTCAATGTAAGATCAAACCCTAATCCTCCATCTTCTAGAAGCTTCTTGGAGAAGAAGTTAGAAGATTCTAGAATACGCATTAGACGGTTAAGGGAAGGAATGTTATTGGGGTGAATTGGAAGTGAAGTGGCAAGTTCATTCAAAGACATGGGTTTGCCATGTTTATGAATGGTATCTGGAATGCCAAGTTGAAGGGCACACTTTAAGGCCATTGATTTAAGGTAGTAGAAAGTATGTTTCCATATATTACGTTGTGCTTCTAAGAGCTCTTTTGCATTATCTTCATTAATTCTAAAGGTAGGTAAATCCATTTATTGTTTAATTCAATTTGTGAGACATTCATCTACTAAGAGCTCTATTTATTTATAAAGAAAAACCACACAACTTTTACTGCCCGTTTGTAGTTGGTAATAAATGATGGTATTGGGAATGAAAACTTGCGTAGTTTTGGTGTTGAAAAATCTTTTGGCTACCTTGATGGCCATATTATATGCTTGTACAACTTTAATCATCTTATTTCTTTTATAAATTTTATTCCAATTAGAGGTAGTATAAGTGGTAATAGAAATTTGTAAAAAAAACAACAATTTTGTGATCAAAGTAAACACAATAGGAATGATATGTAACTTTTTGAAGAAATTTTAAACTATAAATCATTTTTATTACCACTATTTAGTACCACCGACGAAACTGGCCATCAGTGTTTGGTAGTTGGTTTATAAATTCAATAACTACAAAATTGTTTCAAGCCTTTCAATTTTCCAAGGAAGACGTCGACATGAATATAAGAGACTTATTATTTTATATGTATGTGTTTGAATTCGGATCACCAAATGAGGGTTGGCGCACTAGCTAATAAATCAGGGTGAAGAATTCATCTAACAAGGAAGAAGTATCAAAGTCTGCAAAAAGGACGGGGCATTGAATATAAAGCTTGACAGTGAGTACGACAATAGTGCATAGGTTACTCAAGTGGTAATGTCATGAAGCTATTTTTCCTGATAGATACACGCGTTAGTCACAAAAGAACGAAAAATTAATTGTTTATAGCATTCAACGCACACTGTTTAAAAATTAATTCTAAACCAAAGAGAGCTAAACCTCTCTAAAGACCTGACTAAGGATAGGGGTAGTTGGAGGCGTCTTATATAGGTCCTAGACTTCGGTTTTTCTTCTTAGAGTCTCTTTGATTTTCTTGCGTTGTTGCTTTGCCCTCGTTTCTTGTATATTTATTAGTTTTATTAGTTTTTTTTGGTTTTAAAATCTTTTGTTTTCCTTTTTTGGTTTCTTTTAGGCGTTGTTTTTATCTAGCACGTAGCAGGATCATATCTTTATCTTCCTCGAGCCGGGGGACTCCTTTGGTCGCGCTCTTGTAACTATGGGCGTCGTTGCATACAGTGTCGCCCAATGTCAAGAATAGGCGTCAGTACACAAATTGTGTCGCCCAAGTATGGGCGACGTTGATAGGACGACACTTGTCGTGTCACTTATTATATTTGTCGCCCAAACTTTGGGCGACATAAATTGAGGTTTGGGCGACATAATTTACTGTGGCCCAAAATGTTTTTTCTTGTAGTGTGTATGAGTATGAGTTGCCGTTGTCCTTCCCTCCCCAGACCCTGTTCAAAGTTTTCTATGCGCGGGATACACTGGGTAGGATGATGATGATAATTCAATGCACCCAATGATGGCATACAAATACCCCATATTATAGCAGACTCTACGAGAAAAGTGTCTTGGAATTGGGTACGACATCTTCAAAAGGACATAGACATTCCTCATAACACCCACCCAATGATGGCATACAAATACACCATATTACACCATTTTCTAGGTATTTGTCATTCATTATGATATGTATTTTGCTTATTGAGAACGAACAACATTAATTCAGTATTTTCAATTATTTAAATGTTAATTAACATTTATTTTTTAATACATTACTTAAGTCTTATGCCTTAAACAAACCTTAATATTAACTTTTTAAGTGAAGAGCCACTACAATTGGGCAAGAGCGTATTAGGCAAACACTTGTGATACAATTGACTTGGACGTCGGGAAGATCCCAAAAAACAATTGCATCCTAAACCTTGTTTCTTGCAAAAAAGGGCGTTTGAGAGAGTGATGATCTTAACCATCTTCAATTATCAAAAGTTTTACGAGGAGAACTAACCCTAATAGTAATAACGATTTAGTTTAACTATAACATATTTTTTGAAACTTTATCAAAAGCTTAAATTTTTTATTGAAAATAAATTGAACAAATATGATGATACATGTGGAGCAGGACGATTGGGGTTCGACCTCTACAGGGCTCAGGTGTTATTTGAGGGTTTCTTGACTGCATGCATCTCTCTTTACTCTCTCTTTGTGGGAACGGGTATGATTTATCCGTATCTTTCAAGAAAAAAATACCCCATTTAAATCCCGCCTTATACGGAATACCGGAAATTACTTTACTTTACATATGATGGTACATGGAGAGAGAACCATCGTGGTGTAGACCGTTGAAAAACAAGATAAATTTGTCTTAGAGTCGAATTATCATTTATTAGCTATATTGTCATTCATCGATACTACTACTTAAGAAATTAATGACAGTCGTTTTTTTCAATTGTCAATGTTATATAATAGGTACGAGGTAGGGACCGTCTTTTACAATTGATTCCTTCTAGAGAAAATGGAAATTTTAAATCACATGTAGAAATGGCAATGGGTTTGACTTGGCTCAAATTATACATATTCCAACTTTGTTCAGATACTAGTCGGACTTTTGTTTTCAATCTATCTTCACTCGGAGTCAGATTATGCATATTCCAAGTTTGCCCCAACCTCGGACTCTCGTTGTGATATTGTATTAATGATTTTAAAGCATACAAAATTAACAAAATATATTTTTCAAATACAATTTAACAAAAAAATATGTTCTTTAATTTGAATTCAATTTTAACAAGAGAAATAGTCCTACTACTACAATTTAATAAAATTTTCTCGTATTTTGATATGGCGCATTTTATTTCTTTTGATTTCATTTGTCGTATCTTTATTCATTAATCTAAATAAAAATACCATGTACTTTTTCAAAATCAAAAATTACATTTAATATGAGAGAGAGATTGAATTAGCCACGTCTAGAGTTTTAAAGGAAACAAAATATTAGTGTAAAAGTCAAATTCAAAGTCAGATGTCCTTCAGGGTCAGAGTCGGGTCGGAGTGTCGGATTTTTAATAAGGTCCAACTCCGATCCGTCTCAAATTCGGACTCGGATCGTAAAGTCGGAGTCGGGTGACTTTTTCCTCGGCCTCGAATCGAATTATTTTCCTCAAATCTAGTCGGATTTGAACTGAATTGCCATCCTTACTCACATGTATTTCGTTATATCCCTTTCGTTTAACTTTATTTTTTATTTTTTTATCTTTTTTATTTTTGTCAATATTGCATCACTTTTTTTAGACTTATTACACGCAATTAATTCTATTTCTTTATCAATAACCAAATACTTAAAACAAAAATAATTACTTTCCCTTTGCCATTATTCTGGACAGAGTATGGTTGAAACCATAAATCTAAAATTCTAAATGGCTAAATCCAATTAGAAAGTGTCCATGATAAGTTTTATTTCAAGTGACAAAAAAAAAAAAAAGTAAAAAAGTGTGTAGATGTGAAAAAAGAGGGTCAATTATATATTCTTATTTGAGATTGTTATATTTGACCATCTTTATTTACTCATATGTTTTACTGAGATTTGTATATATAATTTTAAAAATTCTCACATTAATATATACGCAGACCGTATATATATAGTTATATCAACAAGTAGATCGGGGAAAATTGATCTGTCTGGAAAATGGACACGGGATCCGACTCGACAAAACTCGAACCCGACCGACTCGATAATTACCCCACTGAAAATGGCCCGACCGGCAACCAACCCGACCGATCCGTTTTGACAGGTTCAGTATAAATTTTTAGAAAAATTTCAATTTCAATTTTCAATGTTAGAATTCATTTCAAATAAAAATTTTATTTTCAAAGTATCTCAACATATTCAGTATATCACTTGAACCCTAAAACTCATCAATAGATCGATCTCATAAAAACAAATTTAGCGTCTTTTTATCCTAGAACATTATAATCATCTTAATTGAATACATATATCTTGTTAAATAAGTCAAGTTTTTATTTGATCAACATTTCAGTAAGCAAATCGATATAATTTATAAGAATGTTTTGCACATTTGAATGCGCTTTTCAGAAATGAAATATCGCTACCTTAGATTTTAAAACGTGTATCTTATAAGTCGAAATAACTATTTAGTTATTTGTATATCTTTCCTACATGAAAATTGATATCTTTTATGAGAAAATGAGAAGATATTTAACGTCATTGTATCTAACGTTACAACTTTAATAAACACAATAACTTTTATGAAGCACGATCTTACAAGTCCCTTATTTTCCTTACACATAAATGAACCCAACATACCAACTAGTTTTAGAAGATCGCACATCTGGTTTCTCTAATATGACATGTATCTCACAAATCCAACTATGTATAGAGATTTAAAGTTTAGAACACGAGCATTGCAATTACTGGTTTCCTATAACTTGAATTCAATCACATATAAGGCTTTTATACTATGTTAATCGATATGTGGATTAATGTCATAAGGATGAGAAATAATTTTTTTTATTAAAAAAATTTCATAAATAATAAAATACGGAAAAATTAATTTATGAATTTTATAAGTCATAACCCGTTGGGTCAAACCGAACGACCCGGAACCAAAAGTGACCCGACACGAAATTGATCCGACCCGTAACCTGTTCAACCGACCGTTTTCCCAGGTCTATCAGCAAGTGATCAATATCATCAATAGATAAAACATGTTGAAGGCAACTTAAAATTCAATTCTTCACAATTTATTTTTTATCAAATATACTACCTTCTATTTAATCCATTGGTTCCATTTAGTTTTTCACATTCATTGAGGCAACATTTTAATTATTATTATCTCTAATTATTCTTAATTAAAAATTATTAATAGTTAATATTAATAATTATTGTATTAAGACGAATCAAACAAAAGTGATAAGTGAACCCTGACAAAAAATAAATAAAACTAATGAATAATATAGGAGGGAGTACAATTTTTCCTCAATCAGACGACCCAAACTTTGGGCAGGTCCGGACGCATGAGGCCGGAAAAAGGTGGTAAAGCACAAACACATTAGTTCTTGGCTTGTCGATTATGGGAGAAAGGATCTCATTTCACATGGGATTCTTGTTATGCGTCAACTGATTGAATCTATACATATTACTACTGTTATTGTTTCGCCCATTTTATTTGTAACACTTAACAAAAATGTAAATATCAATTTATATAATGTGAATAAAACAAATAAATACTAGATAAAAATAAATAGATGAAATAAAAAAAATTAAATTTCAAGTTGATTCTAGAAATTATTGACAAGAACAACTCAACTAAAAGTTTAAGCTAATGATTCAGGCCTCAGGATATGTTATGTATTCTAACACGCCCCTTGTGTAATGAGAGGTTGTTGAGATTCGAACCCGTGACCTTTTGTCACATTAACTTCTGATTCCATGTCAAGGAACCAACTCAACCAAAAGCTTATGTCAAGGAACCATCTCAACTAAAAGATTAAGCTTATGGTTGAGGCCTCAAAATATGTTATATATTCTAACACGCCCCCTCATACGAGAACCTATTGGGCTAGAAGTGTGGATGCGCATAGGCGCTGAATATTCCACAATAAACAAGGGGTCGTTGAGATATGAACCCGTGACATCTTGTCACGTTGGCTTCTAATACCATATCAATGAACCATCTATTAAAGGTCATAATTGATTCCTTTAAGGTTATAATATAATTTTTGTCACGGTCTTATTATGAGCCTGATAGCCCATCAATAAATATAATTTTTGTCAGTTGGTGCTTAGTACTTGATCTATCAAAGGTCATAATTGATTCCTTTAAGGTTAAAAATGATTTTTTAATTTATTACTTTAAGGTCTAAATTGCACATTTTTATAACAAAGCAGTCATTTCTCGATGTGCCTAATAAAGAATCTTGTCAGATTGCTTTTTGACTAAGAATTGGGAATTCCGACCAAACTTCGACCAACAACTAGTCGGAAGTTGGTCGGTAAAAGAACAAAAATCTTTATGCAATAAATACCTGTCAGAACGATTTTGACTATGTTTTGAAATTCCAAACTTCACTAAATTTCGACCAAAATGTAGTCGGAAGTTGGCCGGTAAGGGGAGCAACACCTTTAAGGAATAAATGCAGGTCAAAATGCCTTTTTGACTGTTAATGATTTTCAAAATTGCGACTACAATTTAGTCGCTATCTGGTAAGTAACATTTATTTAAAAAACATTTTTAATGAGCTTTTAGTGCGCCATTTTTGGGTAATAATTATAAGTACTAGATTGAAATTAGTTGTTTTTCTTAAATATCTCCTCGTATGAACTATAAAAAATTGAAAACATTATTTATATGTTTCTCAAATCTAACGAAATTAAGCATTGTAAATTTTACTTACAACAACAAAATTTACTAAGAAACAGTTTTACAAAGTGTTACTTTTACATCAAAAGTTGTTACTTTTCTACCATAAAAATTTCACATAAAATAATAATACTTTTTTGCCAAAAAATAACAAAGTTCGCACGGTTCACACTTAAGCACAGTTTGCACGGAAACTTTTATATATATTATTTGCAAAACTTTTTGAAATATGTAAACATAAACAAATAATAGTAGTGACTATTCTAATTAGATTTACTTATTTTAGGAGATTCTTAAATAACAAATTATGTCATTTATCCAGTCAAAAATTATATATTGATACCTCTAAAAAAAGACTTTCATTCTATGTTGTAATAATTTTTTATAAAATAAATTACCATTTTGGATGCAATTTTTATATAAATAAAACCACATTAATGTTTAACATCCAATAATTTTAATGTATTTGGCAAATGACTGTGAGAGTTGCCATTTTGTTATTTTTGTCTTTTTTCAGCAAAATTATCAATTTGGTTGTTCGACTTAAAATAGACTCAGTTGTACTATTATTTAACCCGGTATACCCCCTGTTATTGACACACTTAACCTAATATACCCCCAATAATTGTTCATTAACTCAAAATATCCCCAAACAGTTGGTTAAAATAACGAGTATAGTGTACAAGGTTGAATAGCACAAGACTTGGGAGTATAGAGAGTTAAATAATAGTTGGGAGTAATTTGAGTTTATGAGCAATAGTTGAGACTATTTTTTTTTAATAAATTTTCTTTTAAATTAAAATAATCAAAACTTGAACTTATTTTCAGCAAATTGAACAAAGGTTAATTATTTTTATAAAGTTATCCAATTATTTATAGTTAGAAACTTAGAATTATGTTTTTAATAAATGCTCATTATAAGGAATTTGAGATTATTGAAGCAAAGCTAATATTTGTTTTACTATGTTAAGAATAACCAAAGTAAAAAAGTAACAAAACAACACCTTTATTATTAGCAAGTGCATATAAACATTTGCAATGTTAAGCTTATACATTAAATCATGATAAGCTTGCAAAAACACAATTAAAAAAGAAAACACAAACAAAAATAATGTGATCATACATATAAACGGGATAGGAAATTAAGGATAGAGCTCAATAACAGATTTTAAACCCAGAATTGGAATAATCTTATAATCATTGAAGCCAGCTTGTTGAAAAATCTTCTTGAATTGGTGTTCAGTTCTTTCCTTTCCATCTCCAAAGAGGGACATCATTAACATATCAAATAAATATTTTGTATTTGTTTCTTTTGATTTGATTTGATCATTTTCAGATTCCACCACAATATCTATTATTATTACCTTTCCACCTTGGTTTTTATCGGGAATTGCTTCTTTGCATTGCTTAAGTATCTTTATACAATCTTGATCGCCCCAATCATGTAGTATCCACTACAACATATCACAAAACATTCACATACCTTTAAAAATAAGTTTCTTAGGGAAATCTTGTGAACTTGTATAATTTTTACCATAGTAATTAACAATTTAAAGGTAATACCTCTATTCAACAGCAAATAAATTTTCGAATAAAATCTTAAAATAAGAAATTAGATGCAATTACATTCAAATTGTTTTGTTGGACTAAGACCTTGTTTAATTTAACTGATATTTACCCATCGATTAAATTTATTAGAATTGATATTTATTGATTAAAAAATTGATTTTAATTGATGTTTACTTATTGATACCGGTTTTTAATGATTTTCAGTTATATTTTAACTAAGTTTTAATGATTAAAACTGATTTGACTAATTGCAACAAATTTTTACTGATATTGATTTTTCTGATTAAATACAATTTTTACCCTTTAAAACTTATTTTAGTGATTACTTAAGGTGAACTAAAATGAGCTAATTGTTATTTAGATGTTTAATAAAAATAGCCTTTAAGAAAGCTATCAAACGAGACAACCAATAAAAAATGTGATAAAAACAACAAAAGTAAATTGACCTTAAGTAAGACAGCATCTGCATGAGGAACTGCCTGAAACATATCACCTGCCACAAATTTAACATTTCTTAAACCTTTCTCTTGTAATCCTTCGACAACATGTGGTAAATCAAGAACACTGCACTTCATCCATGGATAAGCCTCAGTAATGGCCTTCACAGTTGTCCCATTACCACCACCTACATCTACCAATGTTTCAATACCCTCAAATATGCCCTTAAAATTGTTATTATTCACCAACAAGCTTGTTATTAACCTGGAATCGTTTTCCATGGCTTGATTAAAACACTCATTAAACTTAGAATCATTGCTCATATGCTCCCAGAAACTCATTCCATTTAAAATATGAAACGAAGATTGTGCATCATTTTGGAGCCAGCTTGTAAGATGATGAGATGGGTCGGTTACCACTTGCTCAAGCAGTGTAAGAGCAAAGTGTGCTTGTGTATGTGGGTGATTTTTCAGCAGGAGTTGGGAGCTCAATGTAAGATCAAACCCTAATCCTCCATCTTCTAGAAGCTTCTTGGAGAAGAAGTTAGAAGATTCTAGAATACGCATTAGACGGTTAAGGGAAGGAATGTTATTGGGGTGAATTGGAAGTGAAGTGGCAAGTTCATTCAAAGACATGGGTTTGCCATGTTTATGAATGGTATCTGGAATGCCAAGTTGAAGGGCACACTTTAAGGCCATGGATTTGAGGTAGTAGAATGTATGTTTCCATATATTACGTTGTGCTTCTAAGAGCTCTTTTGCATTATTTGCATTAAATCTAAAGCTAGATAAATCCATTTGTTTGTTTAATTCAATTTGTGGAGACATTCATCTACTAAGAGCTCTATTATTTATAAAGAAAAACCACACAACTTTTGAGATCATCAAGAGGTAATATTAAGCTTCCAAAGTAAATAATACATAGATTAAATTTAATTAAATGCATGTTTTTAAAAAACTTTATGGTATGTTTGGCAACTTGAAATTTATTTTCAAATGTTGAACTGGGCTAAATATTATGTTTGGCAAATCTTGAATTTGAAATGTGGAATTGGGTCAATCCCATAGACTTGGAATAACAATGTAAAATTTGGTCAAGTAACAAAATTTGCAAATTCCAAGCATATAGGTGTCATTTACAATTCATGAATGTGAATATCAAAATTCAATTCCCAATTTTCAAATTAATTCCATGTTGCGAAACAGTACCTTAATATATTCAAATTTAAAATCATGTATTGTTAATTCATAATTTATGTCCACATATTCGATGTCATTTGATACAGACTACGTATTTATTTAATTACAACATAAAATTTTTTAATTAGTAAGAAATCAAACGATTCAAATTTCACAATAGAATAAATAATCACCGTTTTATATTATATTATATGATTTTAATGGTTAGCTGTGAAAAAGTTAATTACTACTCTCTCCTTCACTTAGTACTCTTGATTTGTATTTTATTCTTAATCTATAAATTAGAACATAATTAAGTGAGATTTTGTCTGATTCGTCTCAATGCAAAGATTATTAATATTCAATTTTTATAATATTTCGTTATGTATAATAAGAGATATTAAGTACAGAATAAGTGCATTGGATAGCGTGAAAAAAATAAATGTTTCATTCTCTATGAATTGGAGGGAGTATAAAATTAACTTTTGAGGAGATATGTGAAAGAAAAGAACATAATTTGAGTATAGTTAATTTCAAAGGAAGACCTCCATATGTTGATCAGATTTACTACAAATACACTAATTGCAATTATCTTATTGTTTATTTTAAGTAATACCTTTATTCTTTTGGAAATACGTTTCATCAATCATTCAACTACTCTACATATTTTATTAAAAATAATTCAGAAATGGAAAATCATACGTCACCCCTTATGCTAATTATAGTACACCACTTTGTTTTAGCAAATAATTTGGTTGTGTAATAGCTCATCAAATCAAACCAAATTACGTACTATTAATTAAAGTTAAAGTGGTTGAAGAAATGATTTCCCCTTAAATATCTTCAATTTTAATTGTTGGAGGATACCATGTCAAGAAACCATCTCAATCAAAAGCTTAAACTGATTGTTGATATTTGAGGCCTAAAATATGTTATATATTCTAACATTAATCTTTTCGTATCGTTCGAAAATCATCAAATTTAAAATAAACTCTAAAAATTAATTTGTTTTATTAGATAATAAGATAAAAAATATAAGTAATACAAATTGAAATGAGTTTAAGAGGATCAAAATAGAAATACATTTGTTAATGAAATTAAAAAGAAATCTAGGAAATCATTGCCAAACAATATAGTGTAAATTAAATGAGACAAATCAATATAAAAACAAAAGCATTTAGGAATCTGCGGGAGTAATTCATTTCAAGTGTTACAAGACTTAAATTTAGGGAAGACAATTCAGTTCGAATTCGATCCTAGTCCGACTCGATCCGAGGAAAATAATTCGATTCGAGTTTGAGGAAAAAGTCATCCGACTCCGACTTTATGATCCGAGTCTGAGTTAGAGACGAACCGGAGTATTAAAAATCCGACACTCCGACCATGAAGAAATCCGATTTTGAATTTGACTTTTACACCAATATTTTATTTCCTTTAAAACTCTAAACGTAACTAATTCAAACTCTCTCTCATAATAATTGTAATTTTAAATTTTGAAAAACTACTTGGTATTTTTATTTAGATTAATCAATCAGAATACGACAAATCAGATCAAGAGAAATAAAATACGTCAAATCAAAATGCGTGAAAATTATTTTAAATTGTAGTTGTAGAACTATTTCTCTTGTTAAACTTGAATTCAAAGTACATATTTTTTTTGTTAAATTGTATTTGAAAAATATATTTTGTCAATTTTGTATGCTTTAAAATCATTAGTGTAATATCACAACGATGTTGTATACTATTAATCAGAATCCGTTGGAGGTCCGAGAGTCCGAGAGTCCGAGTCGGGGCAAACTTGAAGTATGCATAATCCGACTCCGAGTGGAGGTGGAGTGAAAAAAAAATGTCCGACTCTTATCCGGAGCAAAGTCGGAGTATTGAAGTATGCATAATCCGACTCCGAGTGGAGGTGGAGTGAAAAAAAAATGTCCGACTCTATATATATATATATATATATATATATATATATTATATATAATATATATATATATATAAAGGATGAATATAAAAAGATTTTGATTTCACTCATTTGGAGGTAAAGAATTCCTCCACCTCCCCCTCCCCCTAGGGTAAATTTATACCCAAAATAAGGGAACTAATTGCTAGTTTCTCTATTTTTCATTACCTTCTAATTCATTCTTCCACATCTCCAACAATCGAATTCCTTTAATCATCTACCTAACTAACCTTAAATTCATACTTTGACTTTTATTACCCCTTAAATATTTACTCTCAATCCAAGCGACTCCTAAGTGTATTTTTAGCTATATAACTTTTTAGGAGAGTTTAAATTCGATGATTTGATAGTTATATGACCTTATAAGTTATAATAATTGGACCCGAGTTTGATTTGGACTTCAAAAGGAATATAAATTGCGCAAAAACCCAATATAAACACAAAACTCGATTGTTAATCAACTCGAAACACCTCCCTTAGATCGACCCAATAATCCAAATGAACACCGTTAATTCTTTTAATTTGTTATTGTGGGGAAAAATAACATTTAAGAAAAGCGTAACAAATTCATTTTAAATCAAGTTTTCGAGAATGGTGTCGTCCAAAGATTTCATCTATTCTGGATTGCAAAAATTGATCATCAAATCAGCCATATAATAATATATAAAAGTTAAGTTCCTTTATCCGATTGTCATTATTAATTATCATTATCTAACACAAGTTCTCAGCATGATCAACACATGTTCTACTAAAACAATTGGGGAGTCTTAGTATTAATTTGCGTGATATATAGTAAGTATCTAAATATACAAAATTGTCAGAAAAATATTATAATTTATAAAAATTGCAAATGACCTTTAAATAATTTATTAATTTTTATTTCGCTCTTGATCGTATGCAGTATGCGATATGTCTCGCTCATAAATATTATGTTCAGGCTCTAAAAAGGTAAATGCGGTCAAAAAATTATTCTTTTGTAATAATATCCATATTATTTTATCCAATATATAGAAGTCACTCAAGTAATATTAGATTAATATAATGTTATTTCTTGCCAAGTATAGTATCAACTATCAAGATGAGATATAAATAAGATTGGACCACCCCAAAATACAATATTAATATTATAGTAGCTCTAACATAAAGAAATAACTAGGGCCTTAAAAAATTGACTCGACCTGTAATACCGATCGAAATCGATCTGTATTCGACCCGTTGGTTGACCCGAGGTGCAGTAACCTGTAACCGATCGAAACTCGACCTGATGTTGACCCGCAACCCGACATGTACCCAATTATTTTAGACCAATAATCGACCAGTACCCGACTCGAGAATAACCGACACCCGAAATTGACCCGACAATGTGGTTAACCGAACTCGATTTGCACCCGACCTGTTACAACTCGAACCCGTCTTTAAACCGATAGGTATTCGACATAATCCCACCCAAAATGACCCATAGTTAACACTCGAGATTAACCCGACAATGTGATTAAGCGATATCAAATTTAATTCAGTTAATAATAAGTTTGATTGAATTGAATCAAGTTTAGTTTATCTATAATTAAACAATAAATGCAGGCCCACAATCAAATCTTATCGACTTTATCTTAAGCTAAACCAAATTTGTCTATTGACCGACAACTTAATTAATCGACTACAACTCTCCATTCTCCCATCACAAACGATTTTAACATAAATTAATTGTGTAATCATAAATTTCATTCGACATAAAACTCAATTGAATTGGATTTTAATCGACCCGATCCTAAGAATAACTAAATGCACAACTCAAAAATGATATAATCGATCGGAAGTCAACCCGAACCAAAATAATTCCAATTAACGTTAACCTAAAATCTAAATGACCCGACCCATAGTCTAATCGAACTCGATTCCACCTTCAGCATAATCAAAATTTTCTTATGAGTACATTAAATATGAACGGATCTTCATAAAGAAAATTGATCTAAAGTTGATCCCTTCAGTCCCTTTTAGAAAGTAAGCATGCTTTTATACTATATTTTAGCAAGATTAGAGACTGATTAAGTAATGAAAAGACTAGCACTAAACCAACTTCAGATTTATAATTGATTTTAATCACCAGATATATGCAGTAAACTGTCTGAAATCATTTGGGATAATATAACACGGGCCAACCAATAGCAGTATAGCACGATTCGAGAGGAATACATTAAGGAGGTGTTTGGTATGAAAGGTGGAAATGGAATGGAAAGGGATTTGTTAAAGAAAGGTAAGGGTAATGTTAAGCATTAACATTGATAGTTATTTGGTATATTTTTTGGAAAGGGAAACATTTATTTCTATTTCCTCTTATTGTTTGACATAGCTATGAAAAGGAAACTTAAAACTTGATTGGACAATAAAAAGACCATCACACCACCGTCATCAACACGTCATTATCTTTCAATTTTCAGACCAACAATTAATTAATGGCGTTGTTCAATGACAATTAATTAATGACGTTGTTCAATAAGTATAAAGGAGGAGAGATAAAAGGGAAGAAAATGAAGAAGATGTTGCTGCGGGAGTTGGAAATTATGAGAGAAAGTATTTGAGAATAAGTTTTAGGAGGTAAAGGAATCTGTTACAGCATCATTAGAAGTGGTAACAAAACAGAGGAAAGTGTTTCCGGAAAGTAATGGATTATGTTATTCGTTTTTGTTTCCAACCTTGAAAAACTTGATACCAAACACCCCCTAAATATGGGTAGAGATCATAATGTTCATAACACATTCCATAACTTGATACTTTGATTTTGTAACTGAATTTAATTTTATTTGATAAAAAACTTTATAATTAAGTAAAAACCAACATGGATACAAAACTTGATTTTAAGCTAACCCGAACATCTAAACACCTCTAAACACGGGTAATTTTAAATTAAATAGTTTTTCATACATTCTTAATAAGATAATCTCGTGGTGAGACAACTTCTATTGGTTGGCTCATGTAAATTTAGTGTGTTAAATAAATCACTTTCAATTTTAAAGTGAACAATTAGAGAAATAAGCTAACTACCTCGTCTAAAGAAAAACAGTCTCATACAGCCGTAACCTCTTTATGGAAAATCTAAAAGTAAGCCTTTTAAACTATTTTTCAAAATAAATAATTTTTTTATCAAAGTCTTTGATCATGCATGTTAGTTGTTAGTAAAAATTAAACTAACAAGAAAAACATGGTCAAAAAGTTATGTAAAGATATATGTGCTATTATTAAAAACAAACCAATTTATTATAATTTAAAATTAACTAGTTTATAATTTTAAAAAGTAAAAAATACAAAAGAATTGTTAGAATAATACAGAATATTTTAGGATATTTCATTATAGGAAGTTATTATATTAGGCGTGATTTATGTATATTCCCATTATTCTTTCTGTTTTTACATTAGGACTCTTGTATATATGCTTGATTATGGAGGTGTAAATGATATAACAGAAAATTTGCCCTAAACCTAAACTCTTAATCTCTTTATCTTACTTTATCATGGTATCAGAGCCGACGACGGTCTAGGGACAGACACCGTTCTTTGGCTTCATCCTTTACCCTTTGAAACCCTTACCTAAAAACAATGGCCGAAAATGACCCAAAACAGCAACTTGTAACCATGGAACAACTGGAACAAATGCTACAAAGGTTCCAGCAGATAAACAAACCACAAACACCGAATCCACCTAACCCAGAACCAATGTCTCTAGATCTGAAAAACTAAACTACAAAAATTACACCACCTGGTGTAAATTGATGCATATTGCCCTTGATTGTAGAGCACGTCTCAATCATATCATCGACGATCCTCCCAATCCTACAGAACCGACATATCCAACCTGGAAACAAAGAGATTCCGTGGTCTTATCATGGATAATCTCGAACATTGACACTGAACTCATCAATCAATTTTTAGACTACACGATTGCTCGTGATTTATGGAAGGGAATTGAGGTTCTCTTATGCAGTGGGAGAGATGAACTGCAAGTGTTCGATTTGAACACCAAAGCAAATGCACTAAAATAGGATCAAGACTCCATAGAAGAATATTATGGGAAGCTTACAACAATTTGGAAGGAAATGGACCGAAGAATGACAAATCCCATGATTTATGCTGAGGATATCAGAATCTTTAATACTTTTATACAAAAACAGAGACTATTCCAGTTTCTAGCAGGCATAAACGAATCATTTGACAAGGAGAAGAGAGATCTATTAAATCTTGACCCTCTTCCCTCTGTGGAAAGAGCTTATGGCATGATTAGGCGTGAGATTTCAAGGCGGGGTATCATGACCCACACATCATCATTGGGAAGAACTCCCTTAGATATTGGGAGTGGCTTGGCGGCAAGAAACCGGTCGGAAAATACCTCATTCCGGCGAGATCGAGATGGAGATGACAAAGCTCGCCTAAAATGTAGCCACTGTGGAGGGACAAGGCACACAAAGGAGGCTTGCTTCAAATTAATTGGCTTCCCGGAGTGGTGGGAGGAGCACCGGCAACGCAAGGCCGCCACCAAAGGCCCTATCAACAGAACCGGCGGCAAGGCACATGCCGTCACCGGCGGCTTCAACTCCAACCTACATGAGAAAGAACCACCAAGCCAAAACTCAGGTGAACAAGGAGACTCAGGTGAAAATGGCGAAGGTAAAAACGAAACAGAAACAGGGACAACAAACAAGAAACCGGCGAAAGAGAGAGAAAACAAAGGGGGTATTTGAAAACCTTCCTAATTGGGGTATTTATACCCAAAACCCACCGCATAAACCTAGACCCCACTCAAATCAACCCATACCCGAAACCCAATCCATTTCCTTGCCCATTATGTTACCCACTATTTTACCCAAACTAAATAATACTAGCCCAAACATCAACCCACAAAAACAAAACCAAAATGTCACGGGGTCTGGTTTTTTATGTAAGACGTCCGAGTGGATTTTTGACTGCGGGGCAACTGACACTATGACCTTTGACCCATGTGACCTATTATCCTTCCATAAAAAAAATCGAACACATATACAAACGGCCAATGGGGAATGTGTGAATGTGGAACAAGCCGGCCCATTGAATATCTCTCCATCGTTACATTTACAAAATTGTCTCCTTATACCTGATTTATCTCATAAATTGCTCTCTATCAGTCAGCTGACAAAAGAATTAAATTGTGTTGTTCTTATGTCCTCTTCTCATTGTGTTGTGCAGGATGCTCGGACAGGGGAGACAATTGGGCGTGGTACTGAACGTGGAGGGCTATATTACGTGGATGAGACGACTCAAAAGGGACATACTTTGCTTGCTCAAGGATTATTGGATCGACAGTTATGGATGTGGCACAGGCGTCTTGGTCACCCATCTTTGGGGTACTTAAAACGTCTTATTCCATCACTTAGTAGTTGTAATGAGTCTTTACATTGTGAAGCATGTGTTCTTGCTAAGAGCCATAAACATTCTTATTTTTCCAGTCAGACTCGTAGTGATAAACCTTTTGTTTTGATACACTCGGATGTTTGGGGTCCTACTCCTGAATGTAATAATCATGGTTTTTCATATTTTGTTTCTTTTGTGGATGACTGTACTCGTATGTGCTGGGTTTATTTTCTTAAATCAAAATCTGATGTTTTTGATACTTTCGTGGGCTTCTATAATATGATTGTTACTCAATTCCAAACTCAACCCCAAATTTTTCGATCTGATAATGGGGGGGAGTTCGTAAACCACAAAATGCAAGCTTTTATGACTAGTCATGGCCTCATACATCAAACCAGTTGTCCCCATACTCCACAGCAAAACGGCGTTGCTGAACGCAAAAACCGTACCCTACTTGAAATTACCCGAGCCCTTCTTTTCGAAGCCCATGTCCCTGCTTATTTTTGGCCTGAAGCTATTGCTACTGCTGCATACTCACAAACCGTCTTCCCACAAAAATCCTTCAATATCAAACACCTCTTGATGTCCTCCGCACCCATTTCTCTACCTATTCCCTTCACTCTCTTCCACCTCGTGTTTTTTGGATGTGTCGTGTATGTACATCTTCCACAACATACTCGTGACAAACTTGAAACACGAGCTCTTCGTTGTATGTTTGTTGGGTACGGGGTCAATCAAAAGGGGTATCGGTGTTATGATCCGATTCAGCGTAAATTATACACTACGATGGATTGTGACTTTTTTGAGGGCTCTTACTACTATTCCCAGCATCGTCCTCATGGGGAGACTATAAGTGATGACTTGAGCTAGTTAACACCACATCCTATTGTCATAGATCCTGATCCAAAAGAGCAATTAGGTACTCCCGTCGATGTTGTCACTGAGACTTTAATATCCTCTCCTCTTCAGACTACTACCGACCTGTCTGATGCATCCGAACCTGAACCTAAGGTACATTCTAAACCAGATCATCTATCTGTTGATGATAATACTGTTACTACTAACGAGTCTTGCAGATATGATCTTCCTCCAAGGAGAACACGGGGCGTACCGCCGAAATGGTATGATCCTGAATATGAGGCACAAAGATCGAGATATCCTCCTACTCAGGACACTCCTGTCTTGTCTGAAACTGCAGTTGGTTTTAATACATCTCTGTACTCCAACCCCATCCCAAGAAACACCGAAGAGGCTCTTAAGGATCCAAAGTGGCGGAAAGCTATGGAGGATGAGATTACCGCTCTCAAGAGGAATGATACTTGGGAGAAATGTCTGATACCCAAAGGAAAAAAGGCAGTAGGCTGCAAATGGGTGTTCACTATTAAATATCACTCCGATGGAACGATCGAGAGATATAAAGCTCGTCTTGTGGCTAAAGGATACACCCAAACGTACGGGATAGATTACTCTGAGACCTTCTCTCCTGTCGCCAAGATCGACACTATTCGGGTCCTATTCTCTATTGCTGCGAATAAAAACTGGCCCCTATATCAGTTTGATGTGAAAAATGCTTTTCTCCATGGGGAAATCGAAGAGGAAGTGTATATGGATGCACCACCAGGTTTTATGGGTGAGTTTGGGTCTGGAGAAGGATGTAAACTTAAGAAGGCTCTTTATGGTCTAAAGCAATCTCCTCGAGCATGGTTTGGGAGATTCACCTCAGCAATGAGGAAATTTGGTTATGTGCAGAGTCATTCAGACCACACTTTGTTCCTAAGAAAAAGGGGACACTTGATTACTTGTTTGATTATTTATGTGGATGACATGGTTATAACGGGGAATGATGAAAATGAAATCAGAAATCTCAAGGGGAAATTGTTCCAAGAATTTGAGATGAAGGATCTGGGAAATTTGAAGTATTTTTTGGGTATCGAAGTCCTAAGGTCGAAACAGGGGATCTTTGTCTGTCAAAAGAAATATATTCTTGATCTCTTGGCTGAAACAGGAATGCTTGATTGTAAACCAGTTGAAACACCGATCGCAGTTAATCACAAGCTACAGACTCTAGAAGATGGGGAATCCACAGATAAAGAGCAGTATCAGAAGTTAGTTGGGAAACTCATCTATCTATCCCATACCAGACCAGATATTTCTTATGCGGTTGGTGTTGTTAGTAGATTCATGCATCGACCTCAAGTTCCTCACATGGAGACAGTTATGAGAATTCTGAGGTACTTGAAGGGCACCAGCAGCAAAGGGGTTTTTTACAGGAATAATGGGAACCTTGATCTTGTCGTTTACACAGATTCAGATTGGGCAGGAGACAAAGATAGCAGAAGGTCTACCTCTGGATACTTTACCTTAGTTGGAGGTAACCTTGTTACATGGAGAAGTAAAAAGCAGAATGTGGTAGCTCTATCAAGTGCTGAAGCTGAATATAGGGGAATAGCAAAAGGAGTAACTGAGACATTGTGGCTAAGAAAACTTTTGAGTGAACTACGTTTTCCACAGGAAGGAGCAAGTAAATTGTTTTGTGATAATGAAGCGGCTATCAGTATATCTAATAATCCGGTTCAACATGACAGAACTAAGCACGTGGAGGTAGATAGACACTTTATCAAGGAGAAGCTTGAGAACCAGATTATTAGTCTTCCATCGATACCGTCAAAAGACCAACTGTCAGATATCCTCACCAAAGCAGTCACTGCAGAAGCATTTGGAGACGCATTGTGCAAGTTAGGCATTGGAGAACCATGACCTAACTTGAGGGGGAGTGTTAGAATAATACAGAATATTTTAGGATATTTCATTATAGGAAGTTATTATATTAGGCGTGATTTATGTATATTCCCATTATTCTTTCTGTTTTTACATTAGGACTCTTGTATATATGCTTGATTATGGAGGTGTAAACGATATAACAGAAAATTTGCCCTAAACCTAAACTCTTAATCTCTTTATCTTACTTTATCAAGAATGTATTCACTTGCTACTTTGATATGGCACACTAAAAAGTTATATCTATATATTGTTAAAGTTATATTTATTCACGCTTAGTTAAGCATAGCTATAGTATTAACTTTATGTGGTCAAATTTTAGGCACTTGTTAATAGGGCTGAGCAAAACTATCTGATGATCCGATTATCCGATGATTCGATCTGATATTCGATTCGATTTTTAGGATATCCGATTCGAAGTTAAAAGTCGGATCAAATATCCGATTCGAAATTTCGGATATCGGATACAAATTCGGATATCAATATTTGTAGATTCGAATATCCGAATATCCGAAATTTTTTTGAATTGTCGGATATCGGATATCGGATATCCGAAATTGTTTCGGATAGTCGGATATCGGATATCGGATATCCGCGTATTATAAGTACTTTCGGATATCCGTTATTCATAACAATAAAATTATATTTTTATAAATAAATTATTTTGACTAAATTCGGATATCGGATATCGGATATTTCGAATATCCGACTGGAAATTTTGAACTTTTTCTCATAGGCACCGGATATCGGATATCTCGAATATCCGATTCGAATATAGTCGGATATCGGATATCGGATATTCGAGTCGGATCGAATCGGATATCGGATATCAGATATACCAGTTTTCGGATATCGGATATCCGATCCGACTGCATGTTTCGGATCGGATATCCGATTTTGCTCACCCCTACTTGTTAAAGCAAGTGTCAAACATTTAATAAAATGATGATGGTTTTAAACACATAAATGAATATGTTTTATGTTGTACTTTGTAGAAGGTAGATAGAGATTTATCAAGTTATGGTTGGTAATTAAATTGAGGTTTTGAACGATACATGAGTAATCGATGTGGAAAATTTGAAATGCGTTGTAGAAGGTAGATAGAGATTTATGTTGTACATTTGCAATGCTAAACATAGGCAAACACACAAGGAAAACGAAAAATAAAAATCAGTCTTACATACATATGATACAATGCAAGGAATTTAAGAAGAATGAAAATTTTACATAAGCTAGCAAATATTATTATAACTTAAAGGGGTTTTGAGTTACCCTTTCCCACTGATATCTTTGACTCTTTGTCGAAGTGATGAACATTAACGATAGAGTTCAATGACGGATCTTACACCCAAAATTGGAAGAACCTTATAATCATTAAAACCAGCTTGTTGAAATAAGCTTTTGAATTGTTGTTCAGTTCTTTCCTTTCCATCTCCAAATATTGACATCATCAGCATATCAAGTAAATACTTTGTACTAGACTCCTTTGATATGATATGATCATTTTCAGATTCCATCACAATATCTATGATTATTATCTTCCCTCCTTTGTCTTTGCTAGGTATTGCTTCTTTGCACTGTTTTAGAATCTTTATGCAATCTTTATCACTCCAATCATGTAGTATCCACTACAACATATTAAAAACGTTCAGATTGCAATTAATTAATCATGTCAAAAATTAGTCAAAATTTAGTCAAAAATGCACGTATATTTTGATTTATTACTCTCTCGGTCCATTTGCTAATCAGTATTACAATGGTAATGGAGTGAAAATTTAGTTGTAATTTTGAAAATCTCTTAGGTTGCGTTTTGGAACGTCCATTTCATTTTGAATTGTAGATTTCAATTATGGATTTATTAATTAAGAATTTGAGAATGACAAAGTTTGAGAAGTAATTTTCAAATTTTCATTTTTAACCATTTTTATAACCATTGTGGATTTGATTCAAATCCAAATTTCAAAATTTTTGATTTGCTAAACAATAAATTTGTGCCAATTCCAAATTTCCAAATGAAATCCTTATTCCCGAACATAACATTAACAAGTTTGTGGTCATGCTTGTTGTACCTCAATTATCTCATTTTTCACAAAATTAAATCCAATACTTTACTATTTGGAGATGTGGCATTAGACGACAATGAAAAGTTATGAGCAAAATTATAGGAATGAAATGTTATATTTTATGAAAATTTTACTCTATAAATTATTCTCATTACCATTTTTTGATTATCAACTTTTGATTATCATGGGAATGAGATGCTCATTTTATGAAAATTTTACTCTACAAATTATTCTCATTACTGTTTTTTTTTATTATCAACTTTTCATTACATGGGAATGATGTTACATTTTATGAAAATTTTACTCTACAAATTATTCTCATCACCGCCATATTTAGTACTAATAACCAAATGGACTTCTATGTTCTTTTGAATGGATGATTAATTGTAGAATTTTACTACAAAATTTAAGTTGCCTTGCTAAAACAAAAGAAAAATGAGAACAGAGCTCTAAATAACACTTCTAGAGTAAAATCATATAAATTATTGAAAGAATTGTAGAGTAATAAATGACAGTGTTGAATCAAGTCCCAATTTCCGCAATATTGATGATAACTTTGAGCATCTCGTAGTCCACGTGATGTCTTGCACACTTGAGAGTGGTGCGGAGTGTGCCATCAGCCATGGGTTATGGAGGGCTAAAGTTTGGGTCTCTTGACCAAGTGATAAGTGATGATGATTTGAGGTGCCTTAATGAAGGGAAGGAACGTGGTTTGGGTGTCCTTGAAGGCTGCTAGAATAGTTGAGCATGATGGGCACGATCGAGCAAAACACGACCAGCAATACAAGAGCTTCTAGACTCACGCTCGACTAGTCAAGCAACCCCTGCTTGGGTCGAGCGACATGCAGCCCTTCTCCAGTACAGGTTTCTATTTTGTTGCGGCTTATTGTGGGCTTTAAGCCTTTTTTTCCTAGGTTATTCTAATGGGTCTTAGGGCTATATAAGGAGTCTTAAAACACTATTAGGGTATTGAGAGAGTCATACACAAGATTGAAAGCTAGAGTTAACACCAAGAGAGTTCTTCATTTTTGTTTATGCATTTTGTGAGAGATTGAAGTAAATGTTCAATCTTTGCTTTAGGAGGGTATTCTTAAAGCTTTGTAAGGTGAGTCACTAGTGTAATATTGTTTATATTAATGATAAGATATTTTGTTTGAGGGGGAGGTATCATAAGATACCTCATTTTGTGTGTTGTGTACATTGTTGTGTGGTGCTCTGTTTTTGGTCTTTTAAGTCTTAAAATTGTTTTTTTAAGTATTAAAATTAACCTAATAAGTCTTAAAACTGTAAAATTCCATGACTTAAAATATCAATTTCAAATCCTTGTAGTTGGTCTTTTAAGTCTTAAAATTTTTCTTTTAACTCTTGAACTTGACATTTTAATTTGTGAAATTAGTTAAAAAAATGTACAATTGTGCTGACCCAATAAGATGCGTCTCACAAGTGAGATGGTCTCAGCCAAGTTCTTGTGTTTATTAAATCATAAATTTGATAGAGGAAAATCGAGAACCATAAACAAAATAAAAATATTTTAAAAGCTTTGTGGAAAAAAATATGGGGCCACAATTAAGAAAAAATATTTTTATAAAGTTAGTATTAAATATGTGTGGACCATAAAAATATATAAAATTATCAAAATAAAGTTAGTAAAAGATATGTGGGGATCAGAAGCATATTCAAAATATAAAAATAAACGTGAATAAGGTTATTTTTGCTTAAAATTGGTAATATAAATAGAAATATTGTTCTTTATTAGAACATCCCAAACAAATGGCAACTTTTTAAAGGAATGTAGGGGTGTTTGGTAGAAGGGATTTGGGGGCAGGGAATGGGAATTGTTATTGAGACTTTTAAATGTCTTTGTTTGTTAAGAGTGAATGGGAATTTAAAGAGGTTGGGAAATGAGACTTTTTGATGGTAAAGTCGCAAATAAAAAGTCCTTGGGGGAGGGGATAATTGAGGTTGGGACTTCAGACTTGGAATTTAATTAAAAAAATAAGGGTAAATCTTTAAATTTGAGATAAAATTTAACCAATTCTTAATCTAGTCTCATCTTTTACCAAACAAAGATATGAGACATTTTATCTTAAGTCTCACTTAAAGTCTCTAACATAAGTCTCACCTCTAAAGGCATGCTTGTATTGATTGTAAATATTTAAGGGAGTAAAAGAAGTCAAACTAGTGAAATGAAAGCAAATAGAGATGCATTTGAAGTAGTTGAGATAGTTGTGAAGAAGATAAATTGAGTATAAAATAAAAATAATGAAGGAAAAAGAAGATAATTTTCCCTATTATGGAGGTAATATATTCCCCCACCCTGCCCTAGGATAAATATTTACCCTACAAAATTGAAAACTTTCTTCATTTTTCATTACTTTGCAACAATTCTTCCACCTCTACGACAATCAAATTTCACTAATTTCTCATTCACCCTGCCCTAGGATAAATATTTACCCTACAAAATTGAAAACTTTCTTCATTTTTGCTATTCGATCGGTCGAAAGATTCGATCGACGGATAGATCGGACGATCGGATCGAGCGATCGGATCGAGACGACAGATCAGATCAGATCAGATCAGATCAGACCATACCATTATTATTATTATTATTGTTATTATTATTATTATAGTTATTATTATTAATATTAATATTATTATTATAATATTATTATTATTATTATTATTATTTTAATTAGATAATAATAATATAGATGATTATTTAATAATTATAATAATGTTAATGAAATTATTGTTAATTTATTTTTGAATTAATTAATTAAAAAATATTAGTATTTATTAATTAAATTCTTAATTAGATACTAATAATAATAATAATAATAATAATAACAATAATAATAATAAAATAATAATAATAATAATAATAATAATAATAATAATAATAATAAGAAGAAGAAGAAGAAAAATAATATAATACAAATAATACAAATAATAAAATAATAATAATAATAACTTTATGAAACCAAATCAGATCAAATCAGATCAAATCAGACAGGATCGGATCGGATCGGTGGATCGAGAAGATTCGGATCGGATCGGTGAATCGGATCGGATCGACGGATCGGATCGATCGACGGATCGAAAGATTCGGATCGATCGGTGAATCGGATCGAGATCGACAGTCGATCGGGGCCTTAGAAATGTCGGATCTTATCCAATCAGATCAGATGAAGAGAACAGGCCCTAAGTCTCACAATTCCCCTTCCTTTCTACCAAACACCCCCTATTCAGTAGTGTAATCATAAATCAAATGTTAGCTTCCCCATAATTAAGTGCAATGAAAAATTAGTCTGACCTTAAGTAAGACAGCATCAGCCTGAGGAACATCTTCAAACATATCACCTGCTACAAACTTAACTTTTGTTGAAGCTTTTTCTTGTAATCCCTCCACAACATGTGGTAAATCAAGAACACTGCACTTCATCCATGGATAAGCCTCAGTAATGGCCTTCACAGTTGTTCCATTACCCCCACCTACATCTACCAATGTTTCAATACCCTCAAATATGCCCTTAAAACTCTTATTATTCACCAACAAGCTGGTCACGAATCGCGAATCACATTCCATGGCTTCATTAAAACACTCATTAAACTTAGAATCTAGGCTTATATGCTCCCATAAACTCATTCCATTTAAAACATGGAAGGAGGATTCTGCACCATTTTGGAACCAGCTTGTAAGATGATGAGATGGGTCAGTTATAATCGGGTCTAGCTGCATACGAACAAATGGAACTTGGGTATGTGGGTGATTTTTCAACAAGAGTTGGGAGCTCAATGTAAGATCAAACCCATATCCTCCATCTTCTAGAAGCTTCTTTGAGAAGAAGTTAGAAGATTCTAGAATACGCATTAGACGGTTAAGGGAAGGAATGTTATTGGGGTGAATTGGAAGTGAAGTGGCAAGTGCATTTAAAGACATGGGCTTGCCATGTTTATGAATGGTATCTGGAATGCCAAGTTGAAGGGCACACTTTAAGGCCATTGATTTGAGGTAGTAGAATGTATGTTTCCATATATTACGTTGTGCTTCTAAGAGCTCTTTTGCATTATCTGCATTAATTCTAAAGCTAGATAAATCCATTTGTTTGTTTAATTCAATTTGTGGAGACATTCATCTACTAAGAGCTCTATTATTTATAAAGAAAAACCACACAACTTTTGAGATCATCAAGAGGTAATATTAAGCTTCCAAAGTACATACTCCCTCGTTCCTGTACGTTCTTCCACCTTACTATAATGGGTATACAGTTTTAAAATCCACTTTTTTATTTTACACTATTATTTAATTATTTTCTCTCTCATACATCCATTACAATCATTACTTCACACTACTATTTAATTATTTTTACTCTCATAATTCCAATACAATCATTAATTTTCACTACTATATAACTAAAATAATACCCACTATCACTAAGATTCCATCTTTCATTCTTTCTTAATATTTGTAAAAAAACTCAAAGTGGAACATCAAAAAAAAACATAGGGAGTAATTAATACATAGATTAAATTTAATTAAATGCATGTTTTTAAAAAACTTTAATATATTCAAATTTAAAATCATATATTGTTACCGTTTGTACTTAGAACCAATTCATAATTTATGTCCACTGCACATATTCGACAGAGTACGTATTTATTTAATTACAACATAAAGTTTTTTAATTAGTAAGAAATCAAACGATTCAAATTTCACAATAGAATAAATAATCACCGTTTTAAATAATATTATATGATTTTAATGGTTAGCTGTGAAAAAGTTAATTACTATTCTCTCCTTCATTTATTACTCTTAATTTGTATTTTATTCTTAATCTATAAATTAAAACATAATCAAGTGAGATTTTGTCTGATTCGTCTCAATCCATTTTTTTTTGTATTTCAATTTGTGTTATCAATATCTATTAAGAGAGCTCTATTATTTATAAGGAAAACCGCACAACTTCCACGTTTTAACATTGTATCATTATGGTGGTTGGTGTGTAAAATCAATCACTACATAATTATCTCAAGCGTTTGAATTTTCCAAGCATTACGTCCATTATGGTGGTCCAGGCTCTAGCACTGAAATATAAAAGCACTATACAAAAAAGCATTTTTGTCGTTTATTTTCTCACATAAGGCGTTAGGCGATAAAAAGAAGCGACAAAACTCTGTTTCGGCAAAATGTTTATCACATAAAAATAAATATGATTGGAAATAAATTGAATACATATATATGGTGGTACATAGAGGCAGCAAAATGGTGGTGTAGACTGTTGAAAAACAAGATGTTTTCATTCATCGATTCTGCTTTAGCAAATTAATGGCATTCGTTTTTTTCAATTGTTAATGTTCTACAGTAGTGGCGTAGGGACCATCTTTTAGGATTGATTCCTTTGAGAGAAAATGAAAATTTTAATTCACATGTATTTCGTTGTACTTATATCACTTTCGTGTAACTTTATTTTTCATGTTTCATTATTTTTATTTTTGTGGACAGAGTATGGTTGAAACCATAAATTTAAAAGGGTAAATGCAATTTGAAACGGTGTCTAGTTCACAATAACTTTTATTTCAAATGAAAAAAAAAATTTGTTAAAAAAAAAAAAATAAAAAAATATTATATTGTTATTGATATTTGAATATTTATTTAAAATTTTGCAGAATATATAAAATCATTATATATATATATATATATATCTTCTTGGAAAATTTGCTAAAATCCTAACTATTCTCATATTTTGTTGAAAACAAACACACCCCCTTGTTACCGGCTAGAATAGGTAATTTTTCCACTTTTTTTTACTTAACTGTTTGAAATTAACCCTTACCATTCATATATCTATTAATCAAAAAAGAAAGAAAAAAGAGGAAATGTTATCTGTTGTAGCCGGTTAAAAGGGAAGTGTGTATGTTTTCAACAAATTATGAGAAAAGTTGGGATTATTAAAAAATAATTGATAGTTGGGATTATTTTTTGCCAACGGGTGATAGTTAGGATTATTTTGAGTTAATTTTCCTATATACTTTTGCACAGTTTTCAAAGTAAATTTTGCGCCTTAATATCTCTAAATACGCATCTTGAACAATTATAAAAAATATATAATAAAAAAGTATACATTAAAACAAATATTAACGAGATCTCACATGGATATATTTTATCATCTATATATGTCTTAAAAATCTTAATCGAATTTCCATCTCCAAAATAACATATTCTAAACGGGAAGAACATTAGAAAACGGAGTAAGTACCCACTACAACTAAAGATTTCATCTTGCTTAATATGTGTGAAAAACCCAAAGTGGAACATCAAAAAAATCTGAGGGAGCAGTGGCGGATCTTAGTTGGGGCGGATAAGGGCTTCGCCCCTCTGAGATTTTGGGCAATTTTTATTTAAAATACAATGGTCATTTTTATATTTTTAAGAATTGGAATAAACAAAAAAGAAGAAAGCGATTGGGAGAAATCGACAAAATAATTAAGCTCACCATCCACAATTGAAGGATAAAGGTTTGTTTTATATTTTTAATTGAATTTTCTTATCCTTATTCAATGATTAGTTTGAATAAGCGAATACTTCAATCACATAAAACTCATACAATAAAACAATAATTATGAAGATAGTCAAGACAAGACTTTGTAACAAAATGGGCGACAATTTTCTCGCTAACAGTTTAGTAATATACATTTAGAGACAAGTAGCAATGACATATAGTGTCAATGAGATTATAGATAATTTAAAGTGCTAAAGAGTGTCGAGCTTTACTTTAATTCAAAATTTACCTTATATTTTTTGGATGTATAGATTGATCACTATGTTAATATCTTTTTTGGATGTATAGATTGATCACTATGTTAATATCATCAATTTTTTTGTTAACTTTCGCCCCTCCTAAAATTCCATTTAAGTTTCGCCACTGGGAGAGAGTATCTCCTATTTAATCTATTAGTCCCATTTAACTTTTACATACTTATCAAGAGAATACTTTAATTATTCATACCCCTATATTTATTATGACTTTCTAGTTCTATTGGCTAGTGCTTTAATATTCATCTATTACGAGTTCCATTATTTATATGATAAAGAGTAGAACTACACACATTTCAAAATGCGCTAACTCGATCAAAATGTTAATGACTTGGAGTGCAGTCGGAAATTTAAACCAAGAAGTTTAATAGTCGATACATCAACAAAATTGTCCGATACACTATCAAGATAATAATAAAATGAATATTAACAAACAAAAGTAATAGGGAACAACATATCATAACATTTAATGATTTAAAAGGATAAAAAAAATAAGCATTTGATATTTCACTGTTGATAAAAGCAAACAATCATTTATTTTTTTTTTGTCTTTTTCAATGTTATGGCATTGTTCTCTTTTTGTTTACTATTAGTAACAGTAAGTAAAGTATATTTACTTTTTTTGACCAGTTTCTTTTGTGAATTTTAATTTTCATAGCTTATTTTGGAATTTTTTCCAAACAAAACTTATTCTATGCAATTTTTACTTAAATGTCAAAGAAAACAAAAATTCTAGCTACTAAGAGTATTGGAAGTATAAAATCAAGATATCAAAAAAGGTTCCAATTCAAACTATAAAATAAATTCTAAAAATCTCCCCTTAAAATTTTTAAAAAAAACCTTTAACCATTTTAGTTTAAAAATCTTAATATTAAAATATTAGGGAAATTCCACATTGTAGCATCCAGTTTTAATGAAATTTCAATTCACTTTTTAAAGAAAATTTCACATTGTAGCATCCAGTTTATGCAAGATCAAATTGTCGTAGCATTTTCCATTAATTTCTTGTCAAATTCCATTTATTTCATCATTTTGTAAGTTTTTTCCACATGTTGCCATCCACATTTTGTTTAATTCATCATTTTAACGTTTAATTCATTAGCGCCCACAAATGTAATATTTTTGCTTTCATTCAAATTGTTGGCATTATAAAGTTTTAATTCATTAACGTCCATAAACGTTGTAATCATGGGTCCTCGTTTTTAAAAAATTAAAATTAAAACACATAATTTAACACTACAAAAAAAATGCAAGTTTCCGACTATCCAAAATAGTCGGAATTCAGTCGGTATAGTGCTATACCGACTAAATTCCGACTATTTTGGGTTAGTCGGCTCAGATTGGTTGGTAAATTGTTTTAGTAGGAAAACAGTCGGAATTTTCCGAATAACTAGTCTAGTCGAAAATTAGTCGGAAATTTTCGACTACCATTTAGTCGGACATTGGTCGGTAATCACTATTTTAGTATCAAACAAAAATTGACAAAAAAAAATAAAAAAAAATTTCCGACCATTTTTCCGACCACCAGGTCAGTCGGAAAAAAAATTTCCCATTTATTATTATTATTATTATTATTATTATTATTATTATTATTTTGGCAACTATTATTATTATTATTATTATTATTATTATTATTATTATATTAGTTGTATAAGTATATTACTAGTCGTATTAGTTATTAGTTGTACAAGTATATTACTAGTCGTATTAGTAGATTATTAGTACTTTATTAGTTATTTAGTCGTATTAGTTATTATTAGTCGTATTAGTGTTTCATTAGTATAGTATTAGTCGTATTATTATTATTATTATTATTATTATTATTATTATTATTATTATTATTATTATTATTATGAGTGTATTAGTATATTAGTATATAAAGTATTAGTCATATTCATGTAGTAATATTAGTATTTTATTAGTGTATTAGTATATTATTACTTGTATAATTAGTTTATTATTAATTGTATTAGTGTATTATAGTACATTAATTATTAGTTAGTTAGTTGATTAGTAAAAAAAAAAAGAAAACCAACAAAATGCTACCCATAGGATTCGAACACAAGACCTACTGAACACAAGCAACATCACTTACCAACTGAGACAACTACCTATACATGTTATAATACAACACCTAACATTTATAAATTAGTCCTCCAGGCCAATATTAAGATAAAATAATTTCTTAATTCCACCTACCAAATACCGACCACATTTGGAAAATAATTATTTTTTTTATTTTTTTTTAAATTGCGACCAAAACCAAATTTAGTAGCAAAATAATCGGAATTTCCGACTAACACGTGTTAGTCGGAAAATCAGTCGGAATTTCCGACTATTTCGGTTAGTCGGTAGTTTATTGGTCGGTAAGTTGCATTTTTTTGTAGTGTAACAAAACTAAAATAAAAGATATTTGACGTTATTTTTTAACATCATAATTATTTTTTTTCACAAATCGGACGTCGCGATTATTCGTTCTTATGGGATAACTCTTTCGAAAATTTGGTCAAAACAAGTACTTATTCGCCTATTTAATTTTTCGAAGCAACATATTCGTGATTACCCAAAAGGGTGTTCTGATCGGATTTCCGAAAGAGTAATCTCATAAGGGTAATTATGACGTTCGTTTTTTGAAAATTCATCGTTATGAAGGGTAAATTTGACGTTAAATTTCTTTTTCGGTTTATGTGTCAGGAAATAGGCGAATAATTACGACCGGATTTTCGAAAGAGTTATCCCATAGGATAATCACGACGTCCGTTTTTCAGAAAAAAATCGTTATGATGTGTAAAAATGACGTCAAATATCTTTTATTTTTATTTTGTTAAATTATGTTTTTTAATTATAAATTTTTTAAAATACGAGGACCAATGATTATTACAACATTTATGGGCGTTAATAAATTAAAACTTTATAATGCCAACAATTGAAATGAAAAAAAAAAATATTACAACATTTCTGGGCGTTACTGAATTAAATGGAGAATTAAACGTTAAAAAGGTGGATTAAACAAAAACTGGATGCTACCATGTGGAAAAAACTTACAAAATGATGAATTAAACGGAATTTAACAAGAACTTAACGGAAAATGCAACGCCAATTAGAAAGTACATAAAATGGATACTACCATGTGGAAATTTCTTTAAAAGGTGCAAATAAAAATATATACATAGACTAATATAGTGTTGGCCCATTTGGTTTTGATGATGACTTAAACTTTTATAAACAAACAAATTGGTTTTGAGATTGTTTTGATAGGTCATATATCCGATTATTAAAGATCGTCGATAGCACCTAAGAAGTTGTGAAAGAACATTACAAGTCTACGTCATATGCTAGAAGTCATAGGAACAGTTCCAGATTGGTCAAAATCGAAGACTGTCCAAACGGAGACAATGCAGTGTTCCCAGCGCAACTGGTCAGAGAATTGGTCAACGAAATATTAAGAAAATAAATTTTTATTTTTAATTTTCTTTTATTTAGTTGTACGGGTGAAAAACTAGTTAGCATAAGGATTTAATTTGGCAATTAAAATAAATAACCCTTAAAATAGTAAATCCTAAAATAGCTCCTTAAAAATAGGATCTTATCTATTGTTAGTAAAAAGGCCCATAGGTACTTGGAGTAACCTCCAAGTATTCTATTCTTAACCCTAATATACCGTGCCTACTACTCCCATAACTTGGGATCATGGGCTTATGGGTTTAAGGGCTCTCATAAGTATTTAAATAGAGGAACAAACCGGCACATTGTAAGAGAAAAAAAAACGAAAAAATCAGTCTAAGTGCCCAGAAATTTTCGTGAGTTCTAAATCAAGAAAAGGAAATTGTAATTGCTTTTAATTGCCAATTAATCCATTAAATATTTCCTTGTGCTATTCTTAGTTTTTGCATCCATTTTGAGAATTCCTTTTTGTAAGGTTTTTATTGAGTGTGTTAACTTAGACTTGGGGAAGTCTAAGGGGGAATTAGAGAATCTTGTGTAAAGAGAGAAGAGAAGTGAGAAGGAGAATTCAAGAAGGAGAAGTAGAATAGGCCTAGAGAAGAGAAGAGAAGTTTTATGTAATAAGAAGTGTAATTACATAAAATATCAATAAGAGAAGTTGAAATCCCTAGTGGGTCGTGGCTTTCTTTCTTTTAAGGCCAAGAAAGTTTTCCACGTTAAATCTTTGAGTTCTTTATATTTTCTCTTTATTGCTTGAAGTATTTTTCATTAAATAATTTCGCAAAAAACAGGGCGAAAAATACTACTAAAGGCGACACAACAATTCAACCCCCCTCTTGTTGTGTTCTACATCTCTAAGTGTTTCTACATATAGAATGATGTCACGTATTCTTTTTAACCTGATCATTAATAGGTTAGTTGTATTAAAACGAAATAAATTATATAAGACTGAGGATTTTTAGAGTTAAAACATTTTTAACCTACATTAATTGAAGGACGCTCAATCATAGTTTATATAAGACTGAGGATTTTTAAATTATATATATTATATATATATATATATATATATATATATATATATATATATATATATATATATATATATATATATATATATATATATACCATAATATATATATATATATATACATATATATATATATATATATATATATATATATATATATATATATATATTATATATATATATATATATATATATATATATATATATATATATGTATTAGTACAAAAAAATAAATAGCAATTTTCTGATACTACCTAAAACAGTCGGAATTTGGTCGGTATAGAGCTAATACCGACTAAATTCCGACTGTTTTGGATTAGTCGGCTTAGATTGGTCGAAAAATCGTTTTAATGGGAAAACAGTCGGAATTTTCCGACCAACTTGTTTAGTTGGAAATTTCCGACTACCCCTTAGTCAGAAATTGGTCGGTAAGCACAATTTTAAGATCAATCCAAAAATGACAAAAAAAAATTAAACATTTTTCAACCATTTTTCAACCAGCAGGTCAGTCGAAAAAAAAAAGTAAATTTCAGAATTGATGAGCAACATCATGCTCACGTGGCACACTTGGCACCCATTTCACGCCCAAGTGGCGAACACGTGGAGACCTAAACAATCAGCTTGCACTCCAATGTCTTGGGGAATGTTTAAACCCATGACCTCATAGATATGAGGTCAATGCTTCAACCAGCAGACCAAGTATTAGTTACTAATATTTTAAGCTATGTTATTAAATTTATAATATAATAACACTTCTTCCACTTATTATTATTATTGTTGTTGTTGTTATTATTATTATTATTATTATTATTATTATTTTTATTTTTTTTTTTTTATTTATTTTTTTTTATATTTTTTTTAATAATAAGGATAATTCATGCCATAAGGAAAAGCTCTACAAGAAGTTGGTAGGGAGCCGAGCGACAAGCTGAGCACCCACCCCCTTTTGAATACAAAAAGCTAGCCAACGAAAGATATAGGGCTTGGATTTGGTACTAATAGAGTTACTGAAGAAAATGACGAAATCCTTGTTATTATTATTACTATTATAATAATAATAATAATAATAATATTATTATTATTATTATTATTATTATTATTATTATTATTATTATAATAAATATTATTATTATTATTATTAATCGCTTTGTGTATTAGTCGTATCAGTGTATTATTACTCGTATTAGTTCATTATTAGTTGTATTAGTAGATAATTTTTACTCGTATTAGTTTATTATTAGTTGTATTAGCATATTATTAGTCGTATTAAGGTAGTATTAGTATTATCATTAGTTGTATTAATATATTACTTGTATTGATATATTATTATTATTATTATTATAATTATTATTATTATTATTATTATTATTATATTTGTGTATTATTATTAGTGTAGTACTAATTAATAGATTATTAGTATATAATTAGTCGTAGTAGTTGTATTTGTGTATAATTATTGTTATATTATTAGTTGTATACGTATATTACCACTCGTATTAGTGCATTATTAGTGTAATACTAATATATTATTAGTATGTAATTATTCGTAGTTTAGTTGTATTAGTTTCTTAATAGTTGTATAGCATTATTCGTCGTATTAATGTATTATTAGTCGTCATACTGTATTAGTTTTATTGTTGGTTGCATTTGTATCTTATTATTCGTATTAGAGCATTATATACTTGTATTAGTGCATTAATAGTATATCATTGGTTATGATCTTTTTATAATGTTTAAATTTTAGCCATTATTATTTCCAATTTTGTATTTGTATAAAAGTTCACAATTTAATCAAATTAGTATACTTTTAGTCCTATCGTATATTTTTAGTTGTATTAGTATATAATTAGTGCTTATTATTATTAGTATGATTAGTCGTCTTAGTATTAGTATTTCGTATTAGTGTAGTATTAGTATTATTATTAATTTTTGGAGAGCTGCTTCCAATTTTACGATTTTACGATTTTAAATAAAGTACTAATTATTACTAATCCTATTAGTAAACTACAAGTATTAGTAATTACAATTTTAATAAAGTATCAGTATATTACAATTTGGTCAACTTCAACTAATAAATTGCAAAATGCCTAACTGCAACAGTGATGTGAAGAATTTACGTTACAAAATGGAATTTTGGTTTATTGACTAAAATTCCGACTGTTTTAGTCGGAAAATTACTCCGACTAAAATTCAACCGGAAATTAGTCGCAAAAAATTAAGACACAAATTTCCTCATTATTCCAATTAAAAATTTCCGACCAATACCTAATTCAGTAGCAATTTAGTAGGAAATTTCGACTAACGTAGGTCAGTCGAAAACTCAGTCGGTAATTTCCAACTGTTTGTGTTAGTCAGTGGGTTTTAGTCGGAAAGTTGTCTTTTTTTGTAGTATATATATAAGTTGAGCAAGGACTCTTCCAGAGCCTCGGGCTCACTGTTTGTGTTAGTCATATATATATATATATATATATATATATATATATATATATATATATATATATATATATATATATATATATATATATATATATATATATATTGGATAAATGGTCATTTAAAGCTTTCTCCAACAACTATATTCTCATTCATGGAGTGTTTTAATTCTATATTAAAATACATTTATTCTCTTTGACTAAGGTTAATGAGGTTGAAATATGACCGTTGGGAAGTGCGTATATAAAGTGGATGTTTCATCCTTTTGGAGACACACAATTCTCAATTTAATCTCTTTTTCTATTCATTTGTGCAAGAGTGGTATTTGGTCCACACCTTTAGTAGTGAGTGTACATTGCTAATGGTGGGTGTGTTAACCTTGAGAAAGTCCCGTCTATTTACACTTGGGATAGTCGGGAAATAACTTTCTTAAAGCAACGACAAGTTCGTGTCACACCATACTTTTTGATATTAAACACATGCTCAACCCAACACTAAACACATTTCTCAAATACTAATGTTATTTATATTATTATTACTAAAATGTGTTGGTGATTATAGCTATAAGAAGATTTTAGAAGACCTTTAATAGGTCTTTATTTCCAACAATATATATATATATATATATATATATATATATATATATATATATATATATATATATATATATATATATATATATATATATATATATATATATATATATATATATATATATATATATATATATATATATATTACATACTTAACAATAGCTAGAGTCAAGGATGCACAACATGCCTTATTCTATCTAGTACTAAATATTTTACTTATAATAATAAGGGCAGTGGGCAGTGGGCAGTGGCATATCCAAGGTTTGGAGTCTAAGGGGGCAGCACCAATTAATAGATAAAATTCCGGCAGAGTTTCATTTGTAAACTTAAAAATTATTTTGCCCTTACTTGCTAAACTTTTAAATACGACATATCATAAAAGGAAATGAAACAAAATAAATAATCTGACCTAATTAAAAAATTGAGAAAAAATATAAATAAAAAAGACAAAATTATTAAAATAAGGGAGTATTTTTCATCAAAAGACTTCCGTATTAATTTTACACTTTTACTCTTACTAATAGAAAATTCTACTTTAAGTTTCTTTTTAAAAAAATGTCTAGGATCACATAACCCGTGGGCTCTAAAGTAGTTCCGCCACTAAATTGAGATATATAAAATTCCAACATGTGATCATCTTCTATCATATCCAATTCTAATAGTACAAAAGTGTTAAATCATAATTTCAAAAAAAAAAAAAGTGTTAAATCATTGTTGTGACTCTTAACATATACTACATCTGTTCTGTTTTAGTTACACCATTGAGTATGGGCACAAGATTTTAGGAATGTCAAATCAAACTTCCACCCACTCATCTTTAAGGATTTTACATGATTTTAATATTAAAAAAATAAATAATTATAAATAATGGAAGGTAGGTATTGGTTGTGGGTATATTAAATAATTAATGGGATGATATATGATTGATGGTGATATGTGAGGTAGGAATAAAGTGATGATAAAATAAGTATTATTTTTGCCAAAAATAGTAATGGTGCAAGTAATTTGAAACTTCCTAAAATGGTAAGTGTTGCAAGTATTGGGGAACGGAGGAAGTATCACATGCATATACAGAGGGAGTTATGACCAAGGAGGGCCATTTCCTCGATTTTCTTGTATAATAATTTAAACAGCTACTCTTGTGAGAGACCGTCTTTCAAAGAGACGACCACAAAACAAGAAGCACATGTTCTTATTTTCTCTTAAATTTGTGTAAATTGGGCTATTTTGCCCATATTTCTAATGCGTCTCTTAGAGAGACCGTCTCTCACAACATTTTGTGTAACGTAAATTTGGAGTTTTTTTATTTCAAGTGTGAACAATTACTATCCTATATATGAGTATATTTGGAGCATGTTTTATAAATGTTGTCCTTGAGAAAGTCAAAATTGTAATTTATAATTGGAAAAGTTATAGAGAATAATCCAATTTTTTTTATAACTTTCTTATAATAATCTTATCTATTGACTAACCATGAATAATTTTAACTTTAGGAGGTTTTTGTCTAAAGTAAACTTAGGTAAGCTACTGACTTGCTATAGTAGGTAATTTTTCAAAAAAAAGTAAATTGAAAATTAATGTAAAATTATAGAAAATTTTTAAAAATTTACATAAAAAAATATTGAATGATAAAAAAATTAGAAATTTTTTAAAATATTTTTTAATATTTATTTGACATTTTGTTTTGTTTCGGTTATAAAACTTGAATCGTTAAGAGACCTTGAGAACACTTGAAGAAGTGTTGTTGAAGATCAAACGCCTTGTTGGAAGATGGATTGATTTCGCCTCTTGAATCTGTAATCCTGCATACAACAAGTTAGCCTTGCCCGGGGGTGATCTCCCGGAAAACCCCTGCAATGCTTAAGTCGGATTGGGATAGAAGATCAAAGGATGAATAAGTGAGTGAATGAATACGAGTTATTGGAGAATGGTGGTAGGAGAGATGAGAATATTAAGATTGTATGTTTTTTAGCAGAGAATGGTTGGTTGTATATGTAGAACTTAGCCTCCAATGAACCCAGAAGGAGGTATTTATAATAAGTGATCAAGGGGTAAGGTGACATAGAAATAAGAGGATCATGGGTAACATGGATGAGATCATGGGTAATCACCATAAGACATCAGGTGGTTATCTCCTTGGGAGCCAAGTAATAGAAAGGCAAGGGTCAAAGGGTATTTGACTGTAATTAAAGAAAGTTAATAGGGTATCAAAGTAATTTAAAAATAAATAAAAATATAACATAAATGTTAACATAACATATTTTAATTTAACTTTTTTTAAAAAAAATTAAAAATTATTATAGCAGGTCAAGGGTTTACCTAAGTTTATTCTAGGTAAATACCCCCTAAAGTTGAGATTATTCATGATTAATCAATAGGTTAGATTATTGTAGAAAAATTTTGAAAATGTTGGATTATTCTAGATAATTTGTCCTTTATAATTTACTCATTGTAATTAGTCTGAGAATGATTTTAAAACACGCATTATATAATTGTTTCATTGTTTCATTGTGACCATTATTCTAGATAATGTGGTAATTTTGAGGTTTTGATTTTTCCACGTGGTAACCAAAACTTTTAAAAAAAACCTATGTGGTAATCCTGAGGTTTACAAAATTGTTTCATTGTGACCTTTTTGCACAAAAAAACGTTAGCAAACGTTAATTTCGAATCTTTAAGGTTGTTGTACGCCTATTTATGCGACTCATCATTTCAAAATGCCATCAATTTCAACCCCAAAACATAAACCCTAACTACCATATTTGGATTTTGGGGGAAAAATATGATTTGGATGAAAGATGGTGGAGTTAGGGTTAATGTTTGGGGGAAAAGGTTGAAACTTATAGCATTTGAAATGATAAGTCGTATAAATAGTCATACAATAGTCTTAAAGCTACGAAATTAATGTTTTGCTTACATTTTTATGTGCAAAAAGGTTACAGTAGAATAATTTGGTAAACTTTAGGGTTACCGTGTGGATTTTTTAAAAGTTTTGGTTACCACGTGAAAAACCCAAAACCTCAGGGTTACCACGTGGAATTTTCCTATTTTTTAATATATTCTCAAATAATTTCTTTTACCTACCACATGAAAAATATAACCAAAAATTTATCAAATTTTAATGAACAATTACTATTGTGTTCTTGTGTTGTTCGTCCTTCTTTTTCCCTTCCAAAACACCCCAAGCTTTGAAATCAAAGAACAAAATATATTTGTGATACGCATTATTTTGGTGTTTTTTAGGGAATCAAGTAAATAATATTATAAATTATAAGGATAATATAAAAAGATAAATTAAACTTGCGAATAAAAATTAAAGAAAAAAATCATTGGCCTAAAATTTTATAAACTACTACTAATAATATTTCGCTAACTATAGAATTTAAATTTAGTCGTTTTAAAAACTACAATCACCAAATTTATTTTTCGTGAGCTACAATCTCTAAAGTCTAAGTTGCAAAAATCAATATGGATATGACAACTTACGGGAAGTCGGTGACTTATCCCTAAAATACCCTATAATTTTCCCTTTTACCTTTGACTTTAACCTAACCATTTACATTTAAATACACCCTAACCATCTACCTCTCAACCTTTCCACACCTCCCTCTCTAGTCTCAACCACCACCATTGCTCCATTATTTTCTCTTTCCTCTCCCTCTATCATTTATTCTCTCTATCAGGGATGGTGGTGGTGGTAGAGAGGGTGGGAAGGTTTTGACATGACTTGTACGGTTAAAGGTAAAAGAGAAAGGTCCAAGGTTATTTTGAGAATAAGTCACTAGATTTCAGTAAAGTGGTTGTATTGATGTTAATTTTGTAATTAGATGCTATAGTTTGCAAAAAGTAAATTTTAACGTTGTAGTTAACAGCGAACAAAGGTTTGTAACTTTTTTGACCAACTTTTTTGTTCGCTGTTAGTACAAAAAACTAATACTTAACCTCACTTTTAACGTGAAGACGTTATATCCATCTCTAAAACTAAAACTTTTCTCTTTTTCATTCGAGTCTTCATACAACAATTATCCTTATCATCAATCTCAAATGGTGAATGATGATGATGATCAATCTCATTGGTAAATGAGAAGAAAATAGATGCAAAAGAGAAAAGAAAGATTAAAAAAAACTTAAATGATCCGGCCTGTAAATTACCTATTGCTAAAATACAAAGAAAATATATTGGTTATTTGTGAGTTGAATTCTAGTACTTTTTGATATCTATAAGTAGTGGATAATTCATTCGAGGATTAGATGTAGCTAAGCTCTATAGGAGAACAGGGTCGGCCCTAAAGATGGGTAAGAGAGGTTGTCGCTCAGTGCCCCGTGTCAAAAAAGCAAAATTAATGGTTGTAAAAGGTCCATATAAGTTATAAATTACAAAGAAAAAGGGCCCAATGTGCTATTTTACCCAGGACCCCCAAATGTCTAAGGCCGGCCTTGTAGGAGAAATTTAGAAGACAAATATTCAATTATTCAATCAATTACTTTACCTATTTTATATAATTCACTCATGCAAGTATAGTTCAATTATTATTGTTATAAACAATCATGCAATTGTTTAAATCATACAATTACACCCACATATTACGAAATTGTGATATAAACTTTCAATCATACATGTACGTACATGGATCGGAATGGAAAAGTTATAATTCCATTATCACAAATTCTTACTTGAGACCGTCTATACAATAGACGTCTCAAGTTTTGGGCTGACCCAATTTATAAATTAAAAAAAAAACTAATTAATGGTTTTGTAAATTAAAAGGGAGATGTGGGTTGGACTCTTGAGAGACGTCTATACTATAGACGGTCTCTCAAGAGAGGTCCTATTCCATTATTTTTAAATATATGTGTAGATTTTGGATACTTTTATTGTATATTAAAAAAGATATTTCAAATAATTTGTGTGCTATTATAATTTATAAGTATCATATTGCATAAATTTAGTAATTTATGTCGTCTCAATAAATATCACTTTAATGATATAATTAAATGTGATTGGTTTGACAAAAATATTTGGTCTTGTTTTGTGTAGTTTAATTTGATGAAAAACAATCCGGAGAATTGAAGATGCTGGTGATGAAAGAGTGGCTCCCAACTTAGAGGAAAATGCTCCCAAAGTGATGGAATATATTTTTCCACCCATCTTTTCCATTTTAGCCCCACTATAAAACAAAACAATCTCTCGAGATTTAGAGTAATATCGTACAATAAAATCATACAATCATACAATATAATAAAAAACTTGGAAAATTCCAAGTGTCAGCTTATTAGAGCTTCGATAAATTAAATAATAGGTTTCTTTTGATTACATGACATTTTAATTTAGGAAATGATATTGATTCAAATAATTAAAATTTTATAATAGGTATACTCTACAAGAATATTTTAAATTTTATAATAGGTATAATTATAGGCATATTTTAAAGCTATGTTAAATTAGGTAAACAATGATATCACATTCAAAATCTTTATTAGAAGGTCATCATGAAAAAAACCTTTTTTAATGAATATAAAGAAACTTTAATTAATAGTTGTGAGGTTGTTATAAAATTTTAATAGTGATTATTACATTTTATGTAATTGGATATTTCTTTTAAAGTTTATATTTTTTTTATGTATTTTTATATCAAAAAATTTGTGCATTGCACGAATTTTTATTGACATATTATATAATTTAACTCTTTTAACTTTGTGATGGGTTGGATTCTTACAACTTATAATCAAGATGAATGATAAGTGGAACTGGACACTCAAAACAGAAGATTAGTACTTACATCTCTAATTTTAACAGAATGAGCACCATTATATCATCCAAGATGATTTTAAGATAAAATACATGTTTCTATTAAAATTATAAACACGACGGTTATAGTTTGTATGCACTAATGATATCCTTAGACCTAAGTGCCCGTAAAAAATTGACCCGACCTGTAATATCGCCCGAAATTGATCTGTATCCGACCCGTTGGTTGACCCGAGGTGCAGTGACCTGTAACCGATCGAAACTCGACCTAATATACCCGTAATCCGACATGTACTCGATTATTTTAGCCCAATAATCGACCGGTACCTGACTCGAGAACAACCGACACCCGAGATTGACTCGAGTGGTTAACCGAACTGGATTTGCACCAGATCTAGTCGGATTAGGGTTGGATTTGAACTGAATTGCCATCCTTACTCGCATGTATTTCGTTATATCCCTTTCGTTTAACTTTATTTTTTATTTTTTTATCTTTTTTATTTTTGTCAATATTGCATCACTTTTTTTAGACTTATTACACGCAATTAATTCTATTTCTTTATCAATAACCAAATACTTAAAACAAAAATAATTACTTTCCCTTTGCCATTATTCTGGACAGAGTATGGTTGAAACCATAAATCTAAAATTCTAAATGGCTAAATCCAATTAGAAAGTGTCCATGATAAGTTTTATTTCAAGTGACAAAAAAAAAAAAAAGTAAAAAAGTGTGTAGATGTGAAAAAAGAGGGTCAATTATATATTCTTATTTGAGATTGTTATATTTGACCATCTTTATTTACTCATATGTTTTACTGAGATTTGTATATATAATTTTAAAAATTCTCACATTAATATATACGCAGACCGTATATATATAGTTATATCAACAAGTAGATCGGGGAAAATTGATCTGTCTGGAAAATGGACACGGGATCCGACTCGACAAAACTCGAACCCGACCGACTCG